>VDFB02168118.1:199958041-199973573 GCA_007258455.2 Sequoia sempervirens | reverse complement strand
AGAACCTTGTGAGGCACATTTTTTGTTAGTTGATTTGTTCGATATCTATTGCATTATGTTGAAAATTCTTGTTGTTTATGATATATAATATGATCATTAGGACATGCATCTATTGCTTGATACTCCATTCCAATATCTTTCATAATGGCAGATAAATCTTGGTATGAGTGAGGTAAAATATTTGATGGTGGTAACAAAAATTCACCTATCAATCTACAACAAAAAATAATTTTTTAATATTAATAATATTAATGGTACATATTTCATCCTTTATTTACTAGTGATGAACTAACAACAAAAAAATAGATGAAAAAAGATGACATATATGACATACCTTAACATCCGTGAGATTGCTATGTTGGATAAACCATTCATAACCTTCAAATTCACCAACAACAATACAGTAGAGAGAAGATTTTTTTGGGAGCCTTCATAAAGGGGCTCGTATGCCTTCTCAAGTACAGGTAAATCATGAACATCATCAAAGTCATCTAGATCATCATGATTAGCTGCACCACTAAATGTGTCATGGATCAATGTATTTGTACCATCATCTTCAACTATGTTTTCTGGTGCATGATCATCTTCTTCCATAGGATCATTAAATTCATCTTCGATATTCATAGCTCCATGTTCCTCCACTTGCAAAACCACATTCTCCAGGCCGTGATAATCCATATCATGTGCCCTAGGGTGCCCCACCTTTATAATAATGATCGACACAAATAAAACATGATCATGATCAAGTGATTTTTTATATATATAAAAAATGTTAAAATGATATAAAGATTTACAAATTCAATCAATATAAAGACATATAATGAACAACTTACCAATGGACGATAATCATACCCCCCTTCAATGTGACCATGCTTCCTACAATTTTTCTTAGCTGTTGTGATTAAAAGTGTTCTCGTCTTTAAGCCCTTACAATTATTGCAAGGACAATAACATTTCCCATCACCCTTTCTTTCAATCTAGCCCACAATCTAGCAAGTGTCTCTTCATTTTGTTCTGCACTAATATTATCTAACATGATTTTTCTTTACCAAGATTGAATATTTAGATCTTCAAAAAATATCAAACTCACACTCCAATAATTTTTAATCATAGATAGGTAACAACATCTAATAATTCTTATATTTTGCACCAAAAAAATTTGACCTATAACCTCCACAAACTGTCACAAGTATAGCAAAACATTGTCGCAAGTATAGATAAATTGTTCAAACCCACTTTTATTTATTAAAAAACATTCATCGGAACCTCGACGAACTCTAACCATATACCCGTCGGCCCACAAATTGATGGAAGGGGATGGTTGACTTTAAGTGTATGTTGAAATAGTGATGAAAATCATGGAGCATCACAATTTCGATGAACGTCGGGCATAATTTTTTAAAAAAATTGACAATTTCACATTAAATACACAGGTACCCGATGATACATCTAATTATACATCTTTCATTGGAAAGTTTCATCGTATTTTGTAGTCAAATGAGTTAGTGGTTATTTCAGTGATGGATTTCTTTTCATCATTCTTCTAGTAGTGAGCCATTTTCTATTGGCAATGAGCCTATTTTGTTGGCAGTGAGCCTTTCTCTTTTGGCAGTGAGCCTTTTATATCTTTGGCTATAACATTCGGGCAGTGAGCCCAGCTAGCAATGAGCCTTACCTGCAGTGAGAAACTTGGTAGTGAGTCTTTGTAAAAATCACCTTAACTGGTGCTTTATAATTGAGAATTATTATTCTCCATGGTTTTTCCCTTCTTGGGTTTCCACGTAAATTCTGGTGTTCATTGTGCATGGTGTTGTTATGTGCCTTCATGTTCATTTCTGTTAGATGATTATCTAATTGATTTAAGTTTCCTTCGAACTAATTAAAGATAAGAATTTTTTTTTACAATAACTAATTCACCCCCTACCCTCTTAGTTATCCAGACTTTTCAACATTTGGTATTAGAGCTTTGGTTCCTCGAAGAAGAGCTTAACCGCTTGGGATAGATCTAATGGCGCACAAACTGACAATTCCTATATTTGATGGATCTAACTATAGTTTCTGGAAAGTGAAAATGAGAGGTTACCTAATCTCTCTAGGCTACAAGACTTGGAAAGTTGTTGAGACAAAATATGTTGAACCATCAAAAGGTGTTTCTACTGCAAATGATATTTTAGCCTATGAAGAGAATGAAAAGGCAAGGTATGCAATATTTAGTGGTTTTTCTAAGACTGAGTTAACAAAGTTTATTTCATTGGGCACTTCTTATGAAGTTTGGGAAAATTTGAAAGGAATCTATGAAGGAAATGATAGAGTCAAATTATCAAAGAAGTTGACAGCTAAGTGCGGATATGAAAACTTGAGAATGGAAGAACTTGAGGATATAGCAAGCTACTTTTAGAGAGTTGAAAGTGCAATAAATGAATTCAAAAATAAAGGAGGGACTCTGAAAGATGAAGATGCAATGGAGAATATTTTGATGACCTTACCAGAGAGTTACAGTGAAAAGATCTCAGTTATTGAGGAAGTTTATAATTCAAATAAATTCACTAGAGGGAAACTATTTGGCACCTTGATTGCATTCGAGATGAGGAAATTTGGAAAGAAAAGGAGAAATCTGAAATAGCCTTCAAAGCCACAAAGATAGAAGAAGATCCAGATGATGAAAGTTCAAAATATTTGGAAGAAAACTTCACAAGGAAGTTGAAGAAAGGTACTAGCAAGTACAAAGGTATGTTATCTCTTAAATGTTTTAGATGTGGAAAGATTGGTCATTTAGAAACTAAGTGTCTGGAAAGGGGAACAAGGTAAGAGTTTAAAAATATCAATAAGAAGGCCTATTATGTTAATGAGAATGACGACATTTTAGATGATAAATTAGATCATCAGGATTGTTTTTTTTTGGTGGAAAAGGATGAACCTAGATTTGATATCTCTAATATTTGTCTGAAATCCAATGATAGCACTGAAGTTGCATTGTTTGTTAAAAGAAACAAAGATGAATGGTTGATTGATAGTGGATGTTCAAATCATATGACCGGTGATAAAAGTAAGTTTGTAAAGCTTGAGAAATATGATGGAGGTTTTGTTAGATTTGGAGATGATAAAACAACATAGATTGTTGGAATTGGTTCTATTACATTTGATGGAAAACATAACACTGAAAATGTTTACTATGTGAAGGTTTTATATCATAATCTTTCGAGTGTTGGATAGATCTACAAAAATGGATATAATGTGGTGTTTCAGGATGATGGTTGTGAGATCTGAAAGAGATCTAGAATTGTTATTGCAATTGGAAAAAGAACAAGTGGGAATATGTATCAACTGAAAGGAGCTACAAAGAGATGATTATTCTCCTAGTCAAATGACTGTTGTCTCTAGCACCAGAGGATATTTCACATCAACTTCAAAAATTTGGTAAGAATAATTTCAACAAGAGTAGTCAGATATTTTCCAAGACTGACCAAGCCAGACAACACTATCTGCAAAGGATGTCAAGAAGGAAAGAAGACCAGAGAAACATTCCAAAGAAAAGAAGAATCATCTACCGGTTTGTTGGACCTTGTACACATTGACCTATGTGGTCCGACCAAAAAAGAAGCCTACAAGGTGAGAGGTATTTCATGCTCTTAATAGATGATTATTCCAGACTAACCTGGGTTGCACTTTTAAGAGAAAAATTAGAAGCTTTAGAAAAATTCAAGATTTTCAAGGCAAGAGTTGAGAATGAAGTTGACAGAAGAATCAAGTGTCTAAGATTTGATAAAGGAGGAGATTTTACTTATGATTAATTCAACAAATTTTGTGAAAAGCATGGCATTAAAAGAGAGCTATCTTCCCCTAGAACACCTCAACAAAATGGTGTGGTAGAAAGAATGAACCAAATAGTTCAAGAAGCAGTTGGAATAATGATCATGGAAGTAGGTTTATCACAGATCTACTAAAGAGAAGTAATACACACAACAATATACACTCTTAATAGAGTACCATTCTAGAGGAAACATGGAAAGACATCATATGAGCTATGGCATGGAAGAGATCCCATAGTAAAGTACTTCAAAATATTTGGAAGTAAATTCTTCATCCGAAGAAATGAGGAAAATCTTGAAAAGTTCAAAAGTAGAGTTGATGAAGGCATATTTCTGGGTTACTCTACAAGAAGCAAAGTGTACCAGTGTTATAACAAGAGACTGACAGGATTGTTGAAAGTTAGAATGTGAAAGTAGATGAAAATGTTCAAAGAAATCCTAAAAGGCATATTGAATATGAATCAGATGACTTAGATGAGATAGGAGAAAAATATAAGAGAGAAGAAGAAGAGATAGAGGAGGCTCCAACAACTACAACTAAAACTCCAAGGTATGTACAAAAAACCCACTTAGAAAACCAGAAGAAGGGAATAAGGGAATCACCACAAGAAGTAAATTAGCTCAAGAGCAAGTATTATTGTGTCTACTCTCAAAAACTAATCCAAAGACTGTGGAAGAAGCATGCAATGATCATAATTGGGTGAAGGTAATGAAGGAAGAGCTTGATTAGATAGAGAAAAAATAGTCTTGGGAACTTGTGCCTAGACCAATAGACAAAAATGTAATTGGAACAAAGTGGTATTCTGGAACAAGTTGGACGAAAATGGAAAGGTGGTGAGAAACAGGGCAAGATTGATTTGCAAAGGTTACACTCAGATCGAAGGTATTTATTTTGAACAAACATATGCACTTGTTGCCCAGATGGAAGTGATCTAGATATTCTTTTCCTTTGCATCTTTCAAGGATTTCAAAGTCTATCAAATGGATGTAAAGTCTACATTTTTGAATGGAGAACTAAAGGAAGAAGTCTACATTGAGCAACCAGAGGGATTTAAGTCTGGAAGTGACCCGAATGTTGTTTGCAAGTTGAAGAAAGCTTTATATGGTTTGAAGCAAGTACCTAGAGCTTGGTATGGAAGATTATATAAGTACTTGATTGGACAAGGATTTCAAAAGGGATCTATTGACAGTAATTTATACTACAAAACTCACTCAGATCAAATGTTGATTGTTGTGTTTTATGTTGATGACATAATATTTGGAGGAAATGATGATATGTGTAGAAAATTTGCAGATGAAATGCATAAGGAATTCAAAATTTCTATGATTGGTGAGTTAAATTTCTTCCTTGTACTACAAGTAAATCAGACCAATAAAGGAACTTTCTTTTCTTAGTCCAAGTATACCAAATAATTATTGAAGAAGTTTGGATTGGAGAATTCTAAACTAGTTTGTACACCTATTGTTACCAGATGCAAGTTGACAAAAGAAGATGATTCACCTAAAGTTGATGCAAGTATGTACAGGTCAATGATTGGAGGATTGTTATATTTGACTGCAACTAGACCAGACATTATGTATGATGTTTTTTTAGAAGCCAGATTTCAGCAAGAACCAAAGGAATCACATGTTGTTGTAGTAAAAAGGATCTTTAGATATTTGAAGGGTACAAAAGACATGGGGTTATGGTATTCGAAGGACTCAAATTTCACATTGACGGCTTACACCGATGTTGACTAGGCCGGATGTGTTGATAACAGGCAGAGTACAAGTGGTGGAGCTTATTTCCTTGGCTCCCCGTTAGTTGCTTGGTCAAGTAAGAAGCAAGATTTTGTATCTTTATCTACTACTGAAGTTGAATACATTGAAACATCCTCATGTTGCACTCAGATACTGTGGATAATTTTTTTTTTGAAGGACATTGGCATAACATTTGATAAATCGATCTCAATTATGTGTGATAGTACCAATTCAATAAACATTTCCAAGAATCTTGTACAACACTCCAAAATGAAACATATGTCCATTAGATATCATTTCTTGAGAGAGAAGGTATTGGAAAATGAGGTTAGACTTGAATATGTACCCATGAAAGAGTAGATTGTAGATATTTTTACAAAACTTTTGACCAAGATACCTTTGAGTATCTTTGGTAGAAGTTAGGGGTTCTTCCCCCTCCTAATCTACAATAATGTGCACCAACATGTGCATTGGTCCAAAATTTTACATGTTCACCCTTATCTAGATCAATGTTGGGAGGCTTCCTTATAGGGGGGGTAGAGTAAGTTTTTTAGGGGGAGTTTTTTCCTTTTGTCCTTGATGTCAAAGGGGGAGAAGAAATAAAGACAAGAAGATGTTGATATTTGAGTTGTTTTGTTTGTTGTTGATGGATGTTTCCATCAATGAAAAAGGGGGAGATTGTTGGAATTTGATGTTGTTTGTTGTTATTAATGGTTTTCATTGATGTCAACATATCTTGGTTGATTAACTTTGATGCTTTGGTGATTCATATTGATGAACTCCAGATGTTGTGATGTGATGATCTATCTTTTGGTCATGCTTGTCATGGTCCCATTCATCTTGCAACATAATGAGACACATTATTTTGGGTTCAGACTGATCTGGAAATTGGTTAGTGTACCTCAGAAAATTATTTGCATTGTAACGTATTTACTCTATTTTTGGATATCATTATAATGTGTTGACTTGAGCAAGGAGGTTTTGTGTGGTCCACGTTTCATTCCTCTTTACCGCATGAATGATTTTGTGGCTATCTAATTCAAATTATATTTGGTCGACTTAGAAGATTATGAAGACATTATGCCTGCTGACCTAGGAGATTATGAAGACATGGAATGGTATAAGTAAGAATTGATATTGTTCGATGAAAGCAAGCATGATGAATGCGAATCTAAAAATCCAGACATTGTGAAGTGTGTGAAATTATATGACCGAAGGTAGCAAACAGTGTAATTCTATCAGGTTTCATTGTTGGCGATAGTTATTTTAGTGGTGGATTTCCTTTCGTCATTCTTCTGGCAGTGAGTCATTTTTTGTTGGTAGTGAGCCTTTCTCTTTTAGCAATGGGCCTTTTATATCTTTGGCTATAACAATTGGGTAGTGATCCCAACCAATAGTGAGCCTTACCTACAGTGAGAAACTTGGAAGTGAGCCTTTGTAAAAAATCACCTTAGCTAGTGTCACCTTAACCCGTGCTTTATAATTGAGAATTATTATTCTCCGTGGTTTTTCCCTTCTTGGGTTTCTACGTAAATTCTAGTGTTCATTTTGCATGTTGTTGTTATGTGCCTTCATGTTCATTTTTGTTAGATGATTATATAATTGATTTAAGTTTTTTCCAGACTAATTAAAGATAAGAAAATTGTTTTATAATAACTGATTCACCCCCCTTCTTAGTTATCTAGACTGTTAAAAATGTATTACTTGGTCAACAAAATAAATTTGAGCATGTGTCAACAAAAGGAAATCGTTTTGGTCAATCAAACAGAAAATCAAACATTCCAAGTGTTTAATTTGAAAGCTTAAAATCCTCTTTAGAGCACCAATTGAATTTTTTGTTTTTGTTGTTCTTTTTATGCACCAAGTGAAAATTCTCTAACTATGAAAGCTTGGATAGAGTTCATTTTAGAGCACTTAAATTGAAATGTGTTGTTTAGGGTTCTTTTTAAGCACCATTTAAAATTCTCCTAACTTAAGAAAGCTTTGAAAATGATTCATTTTAGAGCACTTAAAAAATGTGTTGTTTGTAGGTTTCTTTTTAAGCACCAAATGAAAATTCTCCTAACTAAAAAAGCATTGAAAATGATTCATTTTAAAGAACTTTAAAAAATGTGTTGTTTGTAGGATTCTTTTTAAGCATCAAAATGAAGGATTTCTAACTTAAAAAGCATTGAAAATATGAAACTCTTTGACCTTTCGTCTTCCCTATAGAAAAGTGTTAATGGTTTTTCAATCCTGCATACATAAACATTAATATCTGTCACACATTCAAATCATGTGTCCATTAGCATAAAAAACCAAAATTCAGCTTGTAGATCTCAGACACAGGTTAAGAAAGCAAAAACACAAAAAAACTAGCAAAAGCGCCCTCTGTCAAAGAGAAAAAGTGCTAAAAAAATTCAAGAGTTCCCTCTATCAGAAGAAAAAGGAACTGGAAAAAGTCAAAAGCACATAAATCAGGGTCAAGTGCACTAGAAATAGGGTCAAGTGCATTGGATCCATGACAACAAGTGTGAAAATTCCTGGAATAGTGCGTGAGGATTTTTCCAGAGTGCTTCCAAGACTTGTAACTTTAATTTAAACTCATAAAACCATTAGTATTTAGGACTGTGGTCCCACCAGGTGTGCCAAAATGTGTGAGGGGGAAAATCATAGAGCACAAACAAGATAAATGTAATGAAATAGAAGCTAATCTAAATCAAAAACACTAATCGAGATCTATTCCTTCACTCATGAAATGACTTTCTAAGCTATTGAAAACACACAATGAAATCCTACGATTATCAAAATGAATTCAAAACAAAAGGAAAGGTTACCATCCCATTTTAGAGTGTGTTTGCAAGATGTCAGATTGTTCATATCACTGCAAAGCCTCCATTGTTGTGTGCAAGAAGCTTCGATGTGATGCGTGTGTTGATCAAAGAAATGTGTTGAAGCGTTGTCAATGTTGGTTATGATCTCAATAGTACTTTGTTGTGTAAACTATGTTGATTCTTCGATCCTTTTTTGTGAGGAAAGAGGTTTGTTATATAGAATTTGTGATTTGAAATGGACGACGCAATATAATATCTTGATTGACGATCGAAAGATGTTGAGAGGAAATAGACATGAATAATTTGTGCAAAATAGATTACATGATTGGTGTGATTGAAGAAATAGATTGAATAATCTGCAAGATTGAGAAATAGATTGATCAGTTAGGAATAGATTGAGAAATCAGGGGATCGTAATTTGCTCAATCAGGAAAGTGGTTGAGAATGATTAATTAATTGATTTAATTAATTCATTCATTTTGGAGTTGTACGTGCAAATCAAGTTTGACTTTTGCAAATAAAGTTGTATTAGTTTTATTTGATTGTTGATGATGATTTTAATACTTTATTCAAATTATTCAAATTTGGAGGGAAAGTGAGTTAATTAAATTATTATGATTTAATAATTTAATTGACTTAGGGAATAAAGTGGATTAGCAACACAATTAAATAATTGGTGTTATTTAATTAATCATGATGAATTAAAGTTAGATTATGACTTTATTAAATAAATGTAATTTATTTAATTGGTCAAAATTGATAAAAGGTGAATTAATTAAATAATGTCGTATTATTCAATTAATAGCAAAAATAGGGTTTTAGGAATTTATTAAATATATAGAATTTATTTAATTAGTCAAAAATGATGAAGAAAATAAATTAATTAAATAATGTCGTATTATTCAATTAATAGAGGAATTTAGCATTTTGGATGCAATTGATGTGAAATGCAGTGATATTTGATAATAATGACATCGATGCTGCGAGAATATCATTTAAGGTGTGCAATAAGTGTTAGGTCAATTTTACATGTCTACAAGTACTTTCACTTCTAACCCAAAGTCCATATCCATATTAAAATAAAAAACCCAACTTCTCTAATCTTAGTCCATATATCCATCATCCTAAATCAACCCAATTCCTAAAGCTTTTATCTTGATTGCCCATCCAAATTAATTTGATTTTCCTAAAAATAGAACAAAAAATCTAACCCCTCAAACCCTCATCCATATCCTACATCTCGATTAATCCAATCCATACCTTAATCCATTCCCAAACCATTAAATCAAGCCAAATCTACCATTCAAACCAAGTTAATCCAATCCCAATCTTAATCTATTCACAAATCATTAATTCAAACCTAATCTCCCATTTCAAACCAAATTAATCCAATTCAAACCTTATGCCATTCTGAAATCATCAAATTGAATCTTATCCACAATCGAAATCAAACCTTATCCACCATCCCAAATCAACCCAATCCTTAAAGCTTTATTCCTAATTACCTATCCAAATTAATCCAATTTCCCCAAACATTAGTCCATTCCCAAAAATTCAATTAGTCCAACAAACCCTCCCCCCAAAATTATGCCATCCTCAAAACATCAAGCCAAACTTAATCCTTGGAGCCTTAGTCCACAATCACCATCCAAATTAATCCAATCCTTGAAGCCTTAAGTCACCCTTAAACATCAAACAACCCCCATTCCAACATGTCCATCTCCATCCAAACTCCATCACCTTAAAGAAAATTCTTGGGCATTTTAAAATTCACTTTTGGATCCCTTTAATCAAATAATCCAATCTATTCTTAGGTCCCTTAATCATCATTAGGGTCTGAAATCCATCCTTGGGACCCTTAATCATCCTTAGGGCCCAAATCTATCCTAGGAACCTTACAACTATTTGTGGGTTCCACAATCCAATCGATCTAAAAACATCCTTAGGATCCAAACTTTGAAACATTTCACAGTCCAAAATCTTACAGCCCATCCAAATCATTGTTAGGAATTACAGGTAGACTTATACTAGTTAAATGCAAATTATAGCAATAAAACAAAGGAATTTAAAGAACAAAAATAATTAACAGTGAGAAGAACAACACCAATTTAACGTGCTTCACCCAATTTGGGCCACATCAAAAAACAACAAAGATTTTTATTATTTAATGTCCAAAAAAATGAATTACAAATAACTTGCAACAATAGATGCAACTTGCAGCAATGATTTTAACGTTTCCATTGCTCTATTTTTACTACTTCTTTGCTACATGTGCCCAACGCACATACATGTTACTGAACTATGACCTTTTTTTTCTGTTTCTTACACGACCTACAACAAATCAACCTAAACTTCATGCACATCAATAAAAAACTGAAAACCATGTGCCTTTTTGCTTTCTTACGCATGCAGCTAACTGTCTAGTTCATGGCTCTTGATTTTCCACACGAAACTATTCAAATTCGAGAAATTTATTAATTGTTTCCAATCATTTATAATTTTATTTTTTATATTCAAACTCACAACAATTTCCTTATTAAAATAATAGCCAATTTTTTCTTTGGGGGTGCTGCCCCCAACAACCCTCGCTGGGGGTGTTGCCCCCAGGCTGCCACCACGGGCTCTGACCTCAAGCCCCCATAGGGGGGATAATGCCCCTCAGACCCCACAAGGGGGGCTCTACCACCCTTTCATTCCCTTGTTAAATAATTTGGGGGGAAAACACGTTGACAAAGGTGGAGAAAATTTAAGCACAAGTCTAATCGATCTCCATAATACAACAATCTCCCACTTGGAGATTGATCATAACATTGTTACTCTTGTAACTCCCACTAAAAACTAGAACCCAAGACCCTACTATTCTAATTTATTTTCAACCTTGAAGGCCAACTAAAATTGAAGAGGAGCTCAACTTATCCCTTTCCACTACCTTCATTAACATATCTGCTAGATTTTCATCCACATTGATCTTTTCCAGCCTTACCTATCCATCCTCAAATACTAACTGATTAAATTGATACATCACTTGTATGTGTTTGGTTTTTGAGTGCAAGGAAATCTTCTTTGCAAGATGTATAACACTCTGGTTGTTTTAAACAAGTAACTTTCAGCCCATTGTTTGCCCAATTTTTCCATAAAAAATTGCAGCCATATCATCTCCTTTTTTGACTTTGTCGCAACTACATACTCTACCTTTGTGGTGGATAAAACAACCACCTTTTGCAACCTTGAGATCCAACTCACCGTTGTCCCACCAACTATAAAAATATAACCTATGGTACTCCACTTGGTATTAATATCCCCTACCAAATCTAAGTCAAGATGTCCTTTTAAATCAGTATTAGAGCCCATAAAACATAAATGTTTGTTGGATGTACCCCTCAAATACTTGAGAATCCATTTTACCGCATTCCAATGATTCATTCTAGGATTACTCTTGTACCTGCTAACAACTCCTATGACATGTGCAATATATGGTCTCACACATAACATGACATACATTAAACTGCCTACAGCTAAAGCATATGGTACCTTGGACATTTTTTCCTCCTCCTCTTGTGTCTTTGGACACATCTCCTTAGTCAATCTGAAATGATTAGAAAAAGGTTTGCTAGCAGCTTTTGCATTCTCCATATGAAATTTTTACAACACCTTTTCAACATAATCATCCTGAGATATAAATATTTTTTTGTTTTTCCTATCTCTAATAATTCTCATATCAAGGATTTGTTTTGTTGCCCCCAAATCCTTCATAGCAAATGAATTTACTAACTACTATTTTAACTCCCTTATGTGATCCATATTAGACCCTGCTACAAGCATATCATCAATATATAAACATAAAATAATGTAGCTACCATTATCCCTCTTAAAATAAACACAATGGTTAGAATCACATCGATTATAGCCTTTCTCAACCATAAAAATATCAAATTTGATATACCATTATCAAGGTGTCTGTTTCAAGCCATTTAAGCTTTTCTTCAATTTACACACTAATTTCTCCTTACCCTTCACCTTAAATCCTTGTAGTTGTTCCATATATATTTCCTCTTCCAAATCACCATGGAGAAAGGAATTTTTCACATCTAGTTGTTCTAAATGCAAAAATCAACAACCACAATACTTAAACTAGTATGAATAAAAGTCGTTTTAACAACTAAAGAAAAAATTTCATCAAAATCAATGCCTTTTTTTGTGAAAATCCCTTTACAACTAACCTGGCTATAAATATTTTCTTACCTCCATCTTCCTCTTTCAATCTATAAACCCATTTATTTGGTAAAGCCTTTTTACCTATAGGCAACTTGCATAATTCTCAAGTTTTATTTTTCATCACGAAGTCCATTTCTTCTTTTATTCTATGCTCCCATTGAACCTTTGTATCACCCTACATAGCTTCATCATAGCCTTCTGATTCACCAACATAAATTAATAAAATAAAATACAAAGAGGGAGAAAATATTTCAAGAGGTCTACTTATCCTAGTTGACCGGCTAACATTCATTGGAGTTTGTGGTATTTGTTATTGTTTTTATTGCAGAGCATGAGGAACCACTAGAACATTGTTGTCCAAAGTATCATCCAACACTACATAATCATTTTTTTCTTCTCATGTTGTTTCAATTGATCTTCTTACAACACCTTCTCATTGAATATATCATTTCTTCTCACAATTTTCAAAATTTCAAAACGCCAAAAAATATAAGCCAAATTCATCAATTCCATATCCAGTGAAGATAATTTTTTATTTTGCATCCATCTTGGTTCTATTTTCAAAATCTACATGTGTAAATGCTTCACAACCAAAGGTTATGAGAAAACAATAACTCACTTTCTTACCTATCCATGCTTCCTCTATAATACCATAGCCCAAAGGATTAGAGGGGCCTCTATTAATTAAATATACAATGGTATTAACAACCTCTGCTCACAAATTTAAAGGCAACCCAACATACAATCTCATAGTTTGTGCATGCTCTATTATTGTTCTATTCATGCACTCAACCACTCCATTTTCTTGTGGAGTCCTTTCAATCATTATATACCTACATATTCCACTAGAGCAACAATAATCTTCAAACTATTTGCTACAATACTCACCACCATTATCAGATCTAAGACATTTTTATCTTTTACCTATCTCATTCTTATCCAAGCTTGTCCATTTCTAAAATGTTTCAAACACTTTAGATTTTTTCCTAAGGAAATAAATCCAAACCTTCCTAGTTGCATCATCTATAAATGTAACATAATACTGAGAGCCACTGAGAGAAGATACCTGAGTTTTTCCTCATACATCTGTATGCACAAGCTCCAACTTCTCATCTTTCTTTTGCTTCCCATCCTTGAGAAAAATAACTCTCTTTTGTTTTTCATTCACACAACTTTCATAGAAATCCATATTAACGCACTTTAGACCTGGTAAAACCTTCTTTGAATGAAGTACCTTCATACCTTTTTCACTCATGTTCCCATGTTTATCATGCCACAGTGTTGTTTTAGAATCCACAACAACCGTTTGATTTCCTACTTGTGAACCCGCAATAGATGTCCTTGAACCTGCAACAACTAATGTCGAACTTGTAACAATTGTTGTTGTTTTTTCCAGAAACTTCCCTATTTGATTTTTATCTGCACAAAAACTAAAGTGAAAGGAGTAGTATGACTTGTACAAAGATATAAGGTGTCTACTTTCACACCTTTTGCTACCACTAAGGAGCCTTTTGTAACCTTCTAATTTTTATCACTAAAATTTGTTAGAATTGTGAAAAACTCAAGCCACAAGATCAAACAATGAACAAAGGCACCTTCCACACAAGAGATCTGCAAATAATATATGCAATATTCCTCAAAAATAAAAATCTACATAAGCAAGAGACTATCAAAAGATATGAAAGCTCGAGAGACCAAAAGTGTAAATTTCTAGAGTGATAATACAATGAGGGTTGAGTGCTATATAGGAGCAACCCTAAATGGTGTTCATTTCAATTAACATAGAAAAATACTTAGTTAACTTAATAAATCAATCCCAAGTTTAGCGTAAGTGCATGAGAATAAATTAGACTAATAATCAATCAAAGAGAATTAATTCTTAGCTAATGCATGATTATTCTAACATCCCCCTTAAGATGAACTTAGGGAGTAGCTAAAAACCCTAAAAATAGAATGCATGATAGGTCAAGGCCAAATAAGGTATCCATGTACAAACAAAATATCTCTCAAAATTGGAGAAAAGGAGAAAACCTCAGTGGGAGAAAACTCCTCTCCAAAAGAGAGAAAGGTAAATGAAGGATTGAAAAGCCTCCAAATCAAGGTGTGAAGGACTTAGAAGCCTCCAAACAAAATAATATCCCAAAAAAGAGGAACATGTAGAATATCACTAAAGCATGAATAAGTTGTAGACTGCTATTGAAAGATGACTAATATGGTGTTGAAAGGAAGAACCTCCTCTAAAAAAAATGATGATCAAGATCAAGATAAAAAGAATCTACATGAGTTTCACCAACGACACTACTCAAATCAGATGGAAAATAAAGGAAAAAATATTTGGAAATTGAAGATACAAATGTCAAGATCAAGGAGACTATACTACATGAGTGCCCCCAACGACACTACTTGAATTAGATGGAAAACAAAGGCAAACATTTGGAAGTTGAAGATACAAGTACATGAATCTACATGAGTGACCCCAACGACACTACTCAACATGCAAGATGCAAGTCAACAATACATGAAACAACTAGTTTGAAGAACATTGATCATGAGAGAGACAATAATCTGGATGAGTGTCCCTAATGAAACTACTCGAATCAAATGGAAAACAAAGGAAAACATCTAGAACTCGAAGATACAAATGACACATGAATTTGCATGAGTGACCAAAAATGACACTACTCAACAAGAAAAATACAAGTTGAAAATACAGGTACCCAATAGTCTCTGATCAAATGAAAATGAAAGGTCACCTCCAAAAACATGAATGCAAGAGTGCCTATATGGTAAAATATCCAACTCACTGAAATGCATGTAACTAGTCGCTGATGTATGTTGCATCTGAAAGTACATAGGAACAAGAACTAGATACATAGATCACTCAAATCTTAAACCAAGGAAGCATTAGCACCAACAATAGAAACCCCCCCATAATGCTAAAAAAGGAAAATAATG
>VDFB02168118.1:199826080-199957941 GCA_007258455.2 Sequoia sempervirens | reverse complement strand
GTCAAAACTTCATGAAATTCATTTTTTTTTAATCCTATAGTATCTGAAGCATAGAATGTGACACATGTTTTAGATTCAAAAAATATGATACCGTTTGAAAGCTATAGATGTTTTTCAATCAACCTATCAATTAGGACTTTAGTGGTAATTCAAATAGAAAATGAATAATAATTATTTGTTAAATTCAAAGTAACGCATAATTTATATTGGTGGAAAGTTGAGAATCTCGTTTAAAAACCCTTCGTTTCATCAATTTTGGGTAAAAAAAAGTCGTTAGCCACATGGGCCATCATATCACTTACATATCGCCACTTTTTGGCCCATCATGATCCTACACATACCCAATCCTTGCATGAACTTAACAAGACACCTTTTGCATTTTACATTTTATTTTTGCATTTAAACTTTTACATTTTTACCACCTTGTATAACACAACTTGCATGCTTGTGGTACCTTGCATTTTTTCATGATTTCTAAGCATATGAAGCTTTTCTTATCTCATGAAGCACAAACTAACATTCTCCTTTGTGGAGCCTTGTTAAAGTTACTAGGAGGTATAACTTTAATATGCTTGAGCGGGAAGCCCATCCAGTAGCACGACTTTCCCCATAGCCACCTATATGTTTGTGAGTGCATACCAACTAGCATATGTATCTTACATTTTTGGGTTATCTCACTCGGAAAACCACCATAAGTTTCGCCGCCCCAAAGTGAGTTCATATTTATTATTTCAAACAACCAGCCAAGATCTAATCCACAATGAGTTGGACAGACGATCGAAACTTTCAATCATTTTCATCATCACTTGTGTTCTTTTGTTCTTATGTTTAGTTTGCCATGGGATCTTCATCCTGGGGGATTGATCATCCCTCTTGATCGTTGTCATTCCATCTTGCTAGAATAAGTGCATTAGGATCCCTCTCGATGTGCATGTTGGGCTACTTTAGCAAGAGTTTGAAGCAATTTCACCCTCTCACTAAAGTGGGGGCTTAATGTGTCACCAAAAAATGTATAGTGGACATTTTTATGCTCACTTGAGTCTTTCTAATGGGCTTTGGCTTGATTTTTCCTAGGTAGAATGTTGTAATGTGGTCAAAACATTCACATTAGGGCTTAAACATTAAAATTATGGTGTCTTGTGAAGGTGTTTTGAAGTGTTGTAAAACATTTCTACACTTTTCTAGACTCTATTCATTACAATTCACCTAAAAAATCACCTTTTTATCACTTATTAAGTCCTATTTTGAAGTGTTGTAAAGTCTTGTAACAAGATTTCACACTTTTCTAGGTTTAATTTCACTAATTCAACCCTTTCTCATGTCTAAATGACCCCTTAATACACTTTTCGGTCACTTTCAAGTGTGTTAAGGATATTCCCATTGGACAAAATTTAATGCCTTGAAATTCTCAACACCCACTTAATTTGCTTAAGTGGGACTAAGTCACCAATAGGGGTGACTTAGTCCTTTTTGGCACAAAACTCAAAATTATTTTAAATTTCTAGCTAGATTTTGTCCTCTAACCCTTGACATCGGCCTGTGATGTGTTATTTTCGAGAAATTTTAGTGAAATAAAGTATAAATAAGGATTTTTCACCTCATTTTACATCTCCTACAATCATCTATCTCCAAATCACCTACGATTTCTTGCACTCATTAAGCATTCAAGCAAATCAAGCATTATCAAGTCAAGCTATTGGAGTTCTTCATTGCATATCTTCATATTTGAGCATCAATGGTGTGGAAATTTTATGACATTTGCCTTTGCATGTTATCCATTTATCACTCTCTTTTCATCTCATTTCATTGCTTAGGGTTTGATTACCAAAGTGAGGTTTGACCAAGGCAAACCCCTATTCTCTAACCCTCAACCATTTTTCCCCTTTGGCATGTGACTTTTGTATGCAGATTTATCAAGCATTAGGTGTTGAAAAGTGATCAAAAAGTGTACAAAGTCAATCAAGTCAACACCACCTTATTTCAAGCTTGGAGAGACTTTCTGTTCCGTTTCCTGTAGAATCAAGTACGGACACCTGTCAAAAAAGGAAGTGCAGACTTGAGACTACAAGATTTTGTCTTAAATTTCCCAAAATATGTAGGAGGACTAAGTCGCCACCAAGGGTGAATTAGTCCCGCTTTCAGGCCTGAAAACTGATTTTGACATTTTTGGATACCCATTTAGTAGATTCTCGTTCTGGCAAAGTTTCTCAGAATTGGGACTAAGTCGCCCAGACTAGCCTAGGTGTCTCGATCAACATTTCAGTCAATTTTTTAGGATTCCATAATCTTCCAACATTAAGCTTCTAATTCCAAGTGTATTTCTTCCATTATGTTATATTATTTCATCATTTAAAGTTACATTCTTAGGCACTTCTGCATATCCCATTGTGTTTTCTAGCACTTTACATTTTCATAGTTTTACATCATTAGATTACTTCAATTTCAGATTAGATCATTAGGACATATTAATTAGGAATAATACATCTCATTAACATTAGTTTTGAGTGTAAACCCTTGTATTTTGGTCCCCCATCCAATCCCCTTTCTCCTTTTAGATTGAAAATCCTAGGAGAAGCAAAGTATTGTGAGGGGTCAAACTGAAATCATTGTTTACATCACTAAAAGTACATCTGACTGCATCATAGTTGGAGGCCTCATAACCATGCAAATGGACTATGGATAGATCCAAAGTAACCAAACAATCTTTAGGGGTCATAGAGGTGGAAAATTTCCCACCCGATAAGAGTTAGCGAATGGATGCAACCTTTGGAGAGGGTTCACAAGTGCCTACAACGAGCCAAGGATCAGAGTCCTCTATGCCTCAGGTATCTTTCTCTTCCCCTCTTCTCACTACTCAATATTTGGTTACTCCTACTATCTTTGTCGTATCTGCATCCCCAATTACTTCTAGTGTCAGTCTTTCCTTTTATGCTTCTACTTCCATGGTCACAGGAGGTTTCTCCCAATTCTCCCAGATTGAACATGCAAATTTTACTCCCCCATAGTCTATCCCATATTTTTTCATGGCTCAGTCTGGATCCACCATCGCTACTCCTTTTACTCCCATTGTGTCGACTCCAACTCAACCTTCCCTACAAATTGAGTCTGTTATATCTCCACTACTGCCACCACTCCCCATGAATCCTTCCTCCACCTCCCCGACTGGGCCTTGGTATAACATTCCCACATTCTCCCCATTAATGGTCTCTCTGCCGAAAAAGACATTAGTCAGGGCCACAACTCTCTCTTTCCCTTTCACTCTTCCTCTTGGTGCACCCTTTGCTGGCGAGTTGATTAGATCACTAGTAGAATTTATGTCAGAGGGTGACAAAACAAGAGCAACACAGGCTATCAAAGTCCAAAAGAGGAAAGAAAAAGATGTTGCAAAGTTAGTTGAACCATGTATACAAACCCTTTTTAATGAAGCTCACCATTCATTGCATTTCTATGCATCCGAACACCATCAAGCTGCAGGGATAGATGCAACCTGGGGACTATACGATGCATGTTGTAGGGATTGATCTGTATGTCTCCTGGCTAAAAAACAAGGTTGAGCTAATGGAGGAAACCCAAAGAATGGTTACTACTGACTTCCTCAAGCATAGTCACCAACTACAAAAGAAGGAGGATGAGCTAAAAAATTTCAAGGAAAGGGTGGAGGTCCTACTAAAGAAGGAAAAAGCAAGGGAGGCCAAAATTACATGAATATCTTAGCAAGCACAGGTGGAGGGTGACAAGATCCAAGTGGAACTTGCAAAGTTTCAGCCCATGGATCCCAACCTGGTCACTGAACTACAACAAAGAAACCAGGAGTTATAAGACCAGTTGGCACTAGTAGAGGGAGAAGTGCAACAAAATTCCCAAAAGCTTCCGCAGCAACGAGCTCAACTGGAGCAAGAAATGTAGCAAAAAGATCAAGAGCTCTAAAGAAAAAAGGCTCAATTTGAGAAAGAGATCCAAGAAGTAAGGCTTTCCCTAGAAAAATATCCACAACCAGAAGCCAGGCTAAGGAATGATTGCTTGCCGAGTTGGGGACTCTGCAGGAATGACTCTCTATTGTGGACAAAAGAATTACAGAGCTAATGCAAGATGTCGGGTTGAAGGCTATGGAAATTGGTGCTTTGAAGAATCATCCCCAACCTCTTGCTACTCATTCATATCTCCTTTCAGTATCCCAGCAGCTATACATTTCATATTGGGAAAAAGTCAAGACTTTCTGTCTAACTCTTTAGTCGGTGCTACAATTCATGGTGGGAGCAGAAAATCTGAATAGAGAGGTTCATGGAACAATAGAGCAATTCCCACAATTCACAGCAGAGAAGGTGCCCAAGGTGGAGAAGTTGCTAGACAAGATATACATAGTGGAAAATGAGGACTTGGTGAATGCAGGGATTGAAGACCGAAGGTCAACTACCAAGATAGCAAAAGAATTCATCTATTGCCAGCCATCCTCCATGCTAGCAATTGCTTGGCAACGTTGGGTCGGACTATGAATAGTATATGGGAAAAATTCTCTCAACTAACATAGATGGGATTTCCATCCCCATTTCTTTCTGATGATTTGATGGCCATAGCAGAGCATATCGCAGCAAAAATCAGGGAGAATCAGTAGGACTTATTCACATTTCAAAATTTTAGTCAACTCCCTACTACTGAGGATATTAAAAGAGTCACCCATCAAATAGCGCAACTGCTCTTTCAGCTCGAGTCCGGGACTGGGATATCCATGAAGCTACCCTTCAAAAAGGTGATCGATCTACATAAGGCACAAGAGAATTTGTGCACCATATTGATACCATCTGAGGTTGAATGGTTATTATTGGCCCATAGTTGTTGTTGCACCAAAATATCAACCTTTAATGCCTGATACAACTGTCAGAGTTAACAGATCCACGTGAGGCAATTAGTCCATGTCACAAATCCTGAGGGGAGCGCTGACCATCTACCAACACACTCCCCCTCAGTGTTACTCGAGGGGATTCGAACTCGGCACCTTTGGCTCTGATACCAATTGTTGGCCCACAGTTGTCGTTGCACCGAAAGATCGACCTTTTAATGCCTGATACAACTGCTAGAGTTAACGGATCCATGGGAGGTGGTTAGTCCATGTCACAAATCTCGAGGGGAGTGTTGACCATCTGCCAACAGCTACCTCTGCAGGCTGCACTCTCGAAGCTCTAGCTTTGTTTCTCAATAGTTAAGGCTCTAGTCCTCAAACCAAAAATATTGTGTTCCCATTCCACAGGAAAAATTCCGCTAGTAGTCGCCAAAATTTGTGGATTGAAAATTCCCTTGAGCTCCCTTTGGTTTAATAGCATTGTTTTTCTTAGCCTCGGCTTGTTCCTTATATGCTTATACATCTTTGACCCCTTTTTTAAGATTCATGCTCACTTGCTCCACGCATCTGTCACACGCTCCTTGCAAGGATTCCCTCCCTTGCTTCTCTACCAAGCTACATCCACATGCCACATAGTATCATTCTATGGGAACCTTTTGGTGGACCCCAAAGTCAACGTTCAGGATGAAGACTTCTCCACGTGTCTCCTCTATGGGGAGTTTCATCACATGGAAGGGAGGAATGAATGACAAGCCCCGCTCTATCACCACGTGTCTTAACCAACTCTATGGGCAAGCAACACATGTCTGCACGGGGATTTTTCTACTTCCACACTAGGACCACCATCATCATTCAAAGGGTATGCATCTGGTTCGAAGGTGATTGCATTCCTTCAGAATCTTTTCTGTTACAATGGCCATGGGGGATCATCACGATGGACATCATTGTGAATGCAGAGAATCTTTTCTATTACTGGCTCCCAAGCGGTGGGATGCTTCTCTATATAAACTGCTTCACCTCTCTGAAAAAATCCCCAGTTTCAGAGTTTAGAGAATACACAAAAAATTGAAAAAGACACTAGGCCTTTGTATTGTTTTTAGACTATTGTTTTAAGATTCATGGACTATGCCATTGTTGTTCGGCCTTTCTGTTTCTTAGTTAATGGACAAAACATTATACTATGTCGTTATTGTACTGAGTAGTTTATTTGCATAACTTCTATAATTTCAATATAATTTGTTGATTCAGACCATGTCTTGAACTCTTATTTTCATTAAATGTGTATGGAGGTTATTTTATGTTATTTAATGAACTTCTTAGGCTTTTCATCTGTGCTCTTTGTTATTTTGGGACATGCAGATTTTTGAATGGGCCCTTAAATCCCATCTGAAAGGTAGATTTACCGTGCCCACACTTGCATCTTGGCACATCACCTTAGTTAGATCTTTATTTCATATATTTTCTTCCTTTTCTCATTCTAAACCCCCCAAATATAGAATAAGTCGACTTCTTTAAAAACCTGGAGGTCACTCAGTTTAGCGCAATTGGTCCCCCCATTATCTAAGTTTCCCATAAGGTTGTTTCTTGACACTTTTAGGCATCAACAATACAAATAAAATGTTATTTCAGGCAATAACATAGACCCTTTATATTCTTGTCCATATGATAAATAACACCGACCTAGTGTTTCATACAATGAATAAAATTTGTAACAAATATATCGAGCTTGAAAAATTCATTATGCAACCCTATTTGGTCAACATTTTCACATGATAACATAATATATAGTACTTGACAGGGTATCTTCATAGACCTAAGTGGTCTTCCAACATTTTGGTTAATAGATGCATGCAAAGAAAACCACAAATGAAATTACTTAAAAATATCAACAAAGTATACCACAAACCTATTTTTTCTTAAATCTTAAAAATTAAAATTCACTAAATTAAATTTCAGACAAGCTCAATAAAGCACGACACCAATAGACCTACACTTTATTACTTCAATCCTTTGAATTTTGTAATCTAATTTTTAGGAAAATAGTGTCTCAACCTTGCAATTACACAAGATTGCTATTTATAGTAAGTTTACATTTGAGCATGGATTGATGCGAAATTTTCCCCAAAGCTTCGAATTAGCTAAATAAGCATGCTCATAAAGTTTCGTTGTAAGATCATGTTTAGATTTGAAGATATTAAAGTTTTCATTTTCAAAGTTTCAAGGTCCATTTTGAAGGCCTTGGAGGCATTTTTTGGGCAGGTTAAATTGGTCATAACTAGCATAGCCAGTTATAGCTTGATAGAGTGCTTCATGAGCTTTTTGATGGTTCAAATAGTTCATCAATCAAACACCCGGATCAAAAGTTATGGCCTTTGAAAGTTGGGTCTCTTGAAATGGGAGATTTAAAAGCATGTTAAACACATAAATGAGTTGTAAAGGGGGATTTACATGTAGTGGTTTTCTTTTTGACATGTTATTGTATATAAGGATGGGCACCACTTTTAGGTGATTTTAGCTCATGGTTTTGTAATACCATTTGACGATTTCATGTATTGTATCTCCTATATATTAGATGCATGAGATGGAGGTTGTGCAAAAGAGTCTTATAGCTATTGAGTTTCCTTCGGATCTATGGTTGGTGATATTTCTATGAGAAATCTTTCTTTGCAAGTATATTGTAATCTTTTTTATTTCTAAATAATATATTGGGTGGATTTTACAATGTGGGGTTTTTCTCCCGAAAGGGTTTTCCCCACATAAATCACTATGTTGTGGTATGAATATTTTTGTTCATTCTTTTGTAACTATTCAAATGTGAAAAGTTTTGCATAACCCTCCTCTCAAAATTAGTGTAGGAAGTTGTCCGGCTACCTTAGATTCCTTACACTAATTTTATTTATCTTCAAAGATATTTGACAACTATAACATCATATTCATTCAAGATTATCGAATATTTGCACTTATACCAAGAAAACCATTTCATTCACTTATAAAAGGAGCTATTTGAATCATAAAACATACCAATTCAATAGTAAAGCACCCATGGAAGCAGTGTAGAATAATATCTTCTATGCCCATTTTTTTCCCTCTCTCCTTTCTTCTACCTTTTGCAATAAAAAACCTCATTTTAATCTCCTCAAAACCCTTAAATTTCTTCTACTACCATTACATGGAAATTTACATTCCTTTCCATCTATTCTCATTACTCCCCACTTTGTGCAAAGTAAAGACCCACTCCCTCTTTTCTATATTTAACTCTCATTTCGCTATCATCCAGAGTACTAAGCATTAATTTCCATTGCTTAAGTTGGAATCCATTTCAAAAATTCTCTACTCAAATTGAAATTGATTAATATAAATTATATAAATTTCTATATATGTATATATATGTATATATGTATATATATGTATATATATGTATATATGTATATATGTATATATGTATGTATGTATATACATTTATATATGTATATATACATGTGTATACATGTGTGTGTGTATATGTGTGTGTATATGTATGTATGCATATACATATATACATGTATATACATACATGCATACATACATATATGAAAACGGTTACATATTTATTTGAAACTGGGGCACTACTAATTTTGGTACACAAGCACATACCATATGTGTGTGTGTTTTTATAAATATATATGATACATTCATATAGTCTTACCTACAACAACATGCACATAATTATTTCTTTGCAAACATATTTTTACTAAACACGTGAAACCATGAGCACAAAATTTAACAAGGTAAGTATTTGAAAAGCAATTGTCTTATGATGATAATAAATTTTCTATGACCAACATACACCTCATACAATCATAAAATTTTGACTTAATAAATTGACTTAGTACTTGATCACAATAAGAAGACTATGAAACCATTTTGCAATTCACAAAAAATAACTATTAGTGCATGAGTGTGTGAGTTCTCAATTCTCGATGACTATGATTTTCTTGCCAGATTTGCTTCCCTCTCTCCAATGATACTCTCCCTCTCATCCTTGGAGGGGAAAATCTACCCTACATTCACCTCGTTAAACCAAGAGAGAAAGTAGTTATTCCAATTATCAAAACATATATATGCATATGTCACTTAAAACATTAAAAATTATATTCCATTCTCATTGATTTAAACATCAAATGTATATAATTTCATCAATTCAAAATATATCTACATGATATAAATACTAAATAAAAATATCCTTATTGATCATTAAATATGTTTTAAATTTCAAAACTGAAATGCAAATCAAATATAGCATATTCTAGAAGGTTACAGAAAGTGTGATGTAAAATTTTTAAGGTAAAAAATTACATCACTTCACTGAACAAAGAAAGTGTTAATGGTTTAAATTGTAGGATAAGTGTGAAGAGGATTTCTAAATCTTGAAAGAGAGACTAACTTCAATACCTATTCTTAGGTTTCTTAGCCATGAAGGTTGTTTTGTATTCATCACATATGCATCAAGTGAAAGCTTAGGAGACCATGTGCTTAAGTAAGATGGATAAATCATGCCCTAAGAATCTAGAAAAAATTACCTGTATGATTCCAATTTTACCCCACATGATCTAGAACTTGTGTGGTAGTATATGCCTTGCAAATGTGGAGACATTCTTATTTGGGTAAAACAATCAATATTAACTTTGATAACCTTGGACTCAAGTACATTTTTACTCATTCAAATCTAAATGCATGCCAAAGGTGATGGATAGAATTCCTATCTGACTATGATTTTGATTTTATCTATATTAATGGGAAAAATAAATAGTGTAGTCGATGCTCTTAGCCAAATACTATATATTGTTGCAATTTAGATACTATTCAATCAAATTTTGAAAAATGGGTTTTGAAAAACTCTCTGAGAGATCAATTTTATGAGAAATTTAGGAAAAATATCATAGAAAATTTGCAATAATTTAAATATAATGCATACAAACTTGAGTCAAGTGGATTTTTAAAATTTAAGGGTAGAATGTATGTTATGAATAAAATTGATTTAATAACATTATTGTTAAGAGAAGCTTGTTGTGCACCTTACTTAAGACACCCAAGCATGAAAAATCTAATGGATGATATAAAACCACTTTACTTTTGGAAAGGTATCAAGCATGATACAACCAATTTTATGGCTAGATTATTAGAGTGTCAACAAGTTAAGGTTGAATACATGCATCATGCAATATTATTTTTTCTCATGATATGTCTAAGTGGAAATAGAAATTTCTCATTTTGAATTTTATCCAAGGTATTCCATCATCATGACATAGTTTTGGTGGTATTTGACAAGATTATCCTTGGAAACAAGAGATATTATGTGTTTGTCTTCAACATTAGATCAAAGGAAGCTCCATTGAATTTTCTCAATTTTATCCAACACCATATGAGGAATCTTAAATGGAGGGAGAAGGTAGATGGGTATACTCTACAAGGAGATAGAATTTCCCTAATTGGATTAGTAAATATCCTTTCCAAAACATAAATTATTTTTTGAACCTATCCAAGAAGGAGATCCACAAATTAGGAATCATTCTTTTTATAAAAGGGTATTCCAAGAAAAACAAAGGGCATCTTTTTAATAAGGGAAATAAACCTTATCCTATGAAACAAGAGCTATTATTTATTTATCTGCAAAACTCTAGAAAATGGAGATCCATTGAATATACTCAATTTTATCAATCATGATACAAAGAATATTGAATGGAGAGAGAAGGTAGATGGGTATAGTCTATAGAGATATTTTATGATGCAAGGACTTTCGGAGGTCATAACTGTATACACCTAAAAATGGTCACATCACAATAGTCTGGTAATTAATTAAATATTTTTAATATTTAATTAAATCTCTAAATTCAATCTGCGTATAAATAAATTTAAATAATTTATTTATATTGTTCATTCTTTCATTTTCGATTAAATAAATATGTTTATTTAATCACTTTTTTTTATCCATTTCTTAATTAATTAAATAAACATTACGATTTATTTATATTAATTATCATATAATCTTGGCTTGAATATTTTATTCAAATAAAGATTAAGTATTCTTCTAAATTCCATTCACAATTAAATATTCCAAAATATTTAATTAATTCCATTCACAATTTTAATTAATTCTTCTAAAATCCATTCTCAATTAAATATATCAAATATTTGATTAAAATTTTCTAAAGTCACATCACAATTAAATATTCCTAAATATTTAATTAAGTCTTCTATAGTCCTAAAATCAAAAATCAAACTCACATGAAATTAAATAAATTTATTTATTTAATTTGGATTATCTTCAACAACCGTGAAACAAACTTCCAAAACAGAAAATTAATTTCTCTGTTTCTGTGCAAAATTGTTCCCATGGGTTGAAGACAAGCCTCCATTCTTCTCTCCAACCTCCCAAAATCTTCCATCTTCCTCTCAACCTCTCCATCTCTCACCATTCAAATTTACCAAACAATCTCACAACCATTGATCTTTGCTAGCCAGGCTCTTGCCTACAAAAAGCTATAAAAAGGACTATCGGGTCTTTGAAATCATATAGAAGCTTGCATACAGGAAAACTATAGCTAATTTGTAGTAGCATAGTCTTTTAGCATTCATAAGCATTCTAGCATCATAGCATAGCATAGCAGTATTCCATATCATGGCATATCCACTTCATACCATAGCATCCATAATCTGCAGCCCCTGTGCATATCCGTATCAATATTTCACTCCATTAGCATATAGCATAGAGAAGTACTTTCCTTTTTGCACACTCATTCTGTAGGTTGCCATTCTGAGAAGCTTTGCTTACACAATCTGAGAGCAACAGCTTCAAAAAAATCCCTGGAGATAGAGAAAAATGGAACGGTTCTGAAGAAGCTCTGTTTGTTTTCTTTGAATTCAATTATCTTACTTTCTTTAGTTTAATGTTTCATTTTGTGTGATTTGTTTATCTTATTTTGATACACATATTTCTATCACACTTTTTTGGCACCCACCGTGGGGCTCTTGCCCCAATTATAACATCTTTTTGCAGGTTTTTCTGACAGGTCACGGCTAAAACAGCGTATTAGCGCAATAAACACGCTTTAGCACAATTCACACCCAGTTTAGCACCTGTGACCCATCCTGCAGCGCCCCTGATAGATCTTGCAGTGCCTGTGACATATCCTGTAGCGCCCGTGACATATCCTGCAGCGCCCGTGACATATCCTGCAGCGCCCGTGACCCATCCTGTAGCGCCCGTGACAGATCCTGCAGTGCCCATGACAGTTCCTGCAGCGCCCGTGACCCATCCTGCAGTGCCCATGACAGATCTTGCAGCACCCATAAACTCTATTTTAGCACCCTTGATGTCTGTTTTAGCAATTGTAATTTGTAACTTAAATATAATTTGACTGGATCTAACGCGACCGCGGACAGTAAGAACTTTAAAAGAATGAAGCAATCCTAGGATAGTCACATAATTCAAAATTAAGCAATCCTAGGATAGTCACATAATTCAAAATCAAGCAATCCTAGGATAGTCACTTCATTTTCTATTTTGGGCTAAAAAGAACTCCATGTCTTTGTGAAGCAACATCTTCACCTACCATAGCAAATTGTTTCTTTGGGCTTAAAATTGAACTCTTGTTTGCTTTGCTTTAAACGGTGATAGGCCTATGCTCTCCCCTTAACTGGGTGATCAAAATGCCAAACTCATCTATTTTATTTCATGCAATTTTAAGTTTTTATAATACCTTTTAGAGAGCCTGCTCTTGTGGGAAAAATTACTCACCCAAGAGGAACGACTCAAGTGGGTTCAAGCCAAAGCCAGGCTATTCCACCCCACTATAAAATTTAAAGCAAATTTGGGGAAACCCTCTTTTGACGGTAGTGTGCAAGATAACCATCCCCAAAGCCTTTGTTCTAAAGTTAGGGAGGTCTCTCGAGGGAGTATATCATTTGTCGCACCGAACAGAAACCCTTACTACGAGCTTAGTGTAGTATCCAACCGAAGTCAGTTTCTGAACATCATAATAATCACAGTGCAGGGGAGGGAAGAATCTACCCCCAAGATACTCACCATATAACTGCCAAGGACTGTTTGCTTAGGGGATCCGGTATCCACTTCCGTCACTTTGAGTACGTGCCTGGAAAAGACAAAAACACGGGCGCCCTTTCAGGGGTGACACGGCTGTGTGAGTCGACGCAGTTCTAAGATGTGGGTTGTTGATTAGTATGATGACCTATCCGAGTACTAAGAGTGAGTCTGTTTGAACTATTTATCATGTGTAAAACATGTTAAAACAATTTTTGAAAAACATTTTGATCATACACTTGATTGTTTAGTATAGGACTTAAACACAACTATTCTACAATTTACTTGATGTGTTTTCAATACATTAATTCAATAAAGATCATCCAAAAATCACGATCACATTGATTACTCTCATGTTAAGAGATTGGAAATCCACAACCTTTGTTAAGAAATCCATTCTCAAAAGGATCAAAAATCCAAAGAAACCCCTTAGCTACAAGAAACTATTGAAGAAAAGACGATTCTTGTACCAAAGTCGAAAGGTTTTACTTAAACATAGAACCTTTATCCATCGATATCATGACTGTGTTAGAGGTTTCACTGATGATTATGCTATAGAACCATTATACTCACGAGCTTTCTTTCAAATAAGAGCCCTTTCTCAAAGGCACAATCATAGTCAACGTATTCGTTCTTGTTATATTCCCCAACCTGCAATAGAATATTCTACTCGTCCAAATCAATTTTTGCAATAGAGAACCCAATCACATTAGGCATTTATCACAAATCCATCTTTTTACGAAACTACGATCAAACTTCATAGAGTGCAAAATCATCCTTTTTCTTGATCTTTTGCTTAAATTCCCACCAACAGGATTTTCATCCTTTCAATTAGGGAACAACACAAGCTAAAGGCTAGAAATCTTTCAAGTCATAGAATCTTCATTTTATCCTGACTTTCATATCTATCACAAATTGCACTATTCCATTCTTTTGATCAAAAGTTAGTAGAATTTGGAACAAAGCTTATGCCTGTTGTCACAAGATCTCGAAAACACATGGAAAAAGATGAAGGAGAAACTACCACAAGAAAAATGGGTGACCATAATGAGAAAGAAGAGGAAACATTTAATGTTGAAGAATTAACAGAAGAAAAGCTTCAAGAAGCAGAGCAAGATCCCCGATTCCATAATCTTATGGAAAGGATTTTAGAACGAAACAAAGAAATATATTTTCTTTCATTAGCTAATCAAGGAGCTAAGTTACCTTACAATTTTGATATAGAAGGGATTAAACAGAATCCTGAAACTCCTTCTAATGATTTTAGTGCCTTTACTCAACAAATAAAAAATTACAAGGGCAAATAAAGGAAATGCAAGGGGGTGCAACAAAGAAGTATGTTTTGGATGACATATCTCCTTATCCATTCAATAGGAGTCTTCAAATGATCCCTTTTCCAAAACATTGCGAAATCCCTAAATTTGATAGGTACAATGGAAAAACTGATCCCATTGAACATGTGAGGGATTTCCGAAATATGAGTCTAGAATTCGCTTATGATGATACCTTCTTAATGCTATTGTTTCCACGAAGTCTGGGTGGACAATCCATGGAGTGGCTTTCCAAGATCACTCCCCCCATCAAAACCTTTGAGGAGTTAATAAATCAGTTTATATCACAATACGCCTACAACATCCAACACCAGATAACAATGCTTGATCTTTGTAAAGTGAAACAAAAAGTAGGAGAATCCTTCACTACATTTTTGCAAAGGTGGAGAAGGTTGTTTGCGCGATATTCCTGTCCTATTCCTGAAAAGGAAAAGATGGATATCTTCATCTATAGCCTAGATCAAGAATTAAGTTACAGGCTTAATCTTCATTGTCCTCATAACTTTGAAAAATTGATTGAAAACGCAATCACCATTGAAGGGACCTTGGTTAAACAAGGAGTGATAAAACTTGATAATCCAAGTTCATCCAACCAAAACAACGATAAAACAAGGTTTTGGAACAGAAATAAAAATGTTGTCAATGATGGTATAGTAGATGCAAATAATCTACGAACAAGACCATCTATCTTCAAGCTATCAAGTGCTTTACGAACCAATCAACAAGGAAATACCAATCAATAAGGAAACACCAACCAACAAGGAAACATCAAACAACAAGGACAAAACTCCAATCAAGAAAGCATGACCAATCAAAATACCAATCAAAATCGTGGTAATTTCAATAACAATCTTGGCAATACCCAAACATCAAATCCGTCCAGACCTCCATTCTTTTCAAATCAACAGAATTTTACCACTTTGGGTCAATCTCTTGAGTCTGCTCTCAAGGGGCTTCTTGATAATAAGGTTATCACCTTATCACCACAAAGAGATTATGAGCCACGAGTCAAACCACCATCATGGAATGACTTGTATTATTGCAATTATCATCAATGTAAAGGTCATAGAACGAATAATTGTCAAGCTTTGTGAAATCTAGTATAAGATTTAATTGACAATGGCACCATTACAATTGAAGGACATCATACCAATGACGATCATCAAGCATTCAAAGATCCTTTACCGAACTATCAAAAAGGGAAAACATCGGATACCAAAGCAAAAAGCATACATAATGTTGAAGACAATATAATCCGTCACATCTATGTAGATGATCAGCGAGTTAATGTTATTAAAATCAAAGGAAAACAAGAATATCAACAAGTTAATGTGACTACGAGAGGACAAGCAAAAGTTGTTTTAAAAGGAAGTTCATCTAAGACAGCTATTCCTTCTCCAAATCATTATATTCTAGTTGATCAACTGAGAAAAACATCAACTCAAATCTCCATTCTTGAACTTCTCAAAATATCTCCCATACACAAGAATATTTTAGAAGAAGCTCTTGTAAACACAACTGTCGACACTGATCTGGATATAAACAAATTTCAAGCCATGGTGGGACATTTATCTTCCCCCACTTGTCTTTCATTTTCCGAAAAAGATGATGCCTCCATGACACATCCACATAATTCATCGCTCTATCTTGAAGTCATGATCCATAAACACCGAATCAGACATGTCTTAATAGATGGAGGAGCCAGTTTAAACATTTGTACCTTAAAGATAATACATGCCTTAGGAATATCAGAAAATTCCATTGATCCACGAAGGAAAATAACTATCAAGGCATATGATGATGAAGAAAGAGCTTCGAAAGGACTAATAATGCTACCTATCAGAGTGGGACCTGTTGTGAAAAACACATTTTGTCAGGTTCTAGATCGGGATCTTTCCTATAACATACTTTTGGGTCGTCCATGGATTCATGATATGCAAGCAGTACCATCAACATATCATCAATGCCTCAAGTTTCTGTATGATGGACAAGAAATAACTATACAAGCTGATTACAATAGCACCCAAACTTGTTCAAATCTCCGAGCAACTCAAGATGCCTTTGTGCCACATAATAGGGAGGCTCTTGTTGTTTCTTCTTCCAATCTACAAGGCAAATTGCAAGAACTGACAAAGAATCTTGACACTAAGCTACATTTTAAAGACAAAGGAGTAGGCGAATATTCACTCTCTTTCTACCTTACCTCCTTCTCCGAGGTCACATGGTCAACCAACCTTATCAAATCAAAAGATTGAAACAGCCTCTATGTCCCAAGCTTTTGTGCCAATCACAAAGTTTGATGGACAATTCATTAAATCCAACACCACTGAGGAAGAAGCGGAAGATAGGGACATCCTAAGTTGGCTATACAAAGATGAAGATGAATCTCTCTTGCACATTAAGTTACCTACAAAACAATATGGTAAGGGGTACGCTATCATGCAGAAAATGGGCTATGAAGGAAATGGTCCTATAGGAAAAAGAAGAGAAGGAATCGTGGAACCAATTCAACCTATTTCAATACATCCAAATGATAAAACAAGATTGGGATATGGTAAGGATACAGAAGAGTCAATTTTATAGCAAGCACAACAAACTCATGAAAGAGAATCAATTTCAGATAAACACCATGCAGATGTCACTCTACAAAAATCTTATGGATCAGTTTTCCAATTGCAGAATGGTTTAGATACTGATTCTAATGAATATGAATGGGACACCATTTATAATGATGAATTTTGGAGAGACAAACAAGTTGATACCATACACAAATATGCACCCATTCTCATACAAGGAGAAAGCTCGGGAACACAATCACTTGAATTTGATTCACGATATAACGATGACTCAATTGAGGACAATTAAGATTTTCACGAGATTGATAATAGACAAGAGAATACCATCATAGACCTTGTCTACCATGAAAATGACAACCACATCATGACTTTGACAGCTCAAGACCTTACCCAACCTAATGATCCCATGCCTTTAGTTTATCCGGAACTTATTGATTGGGACAATGATGCACCTATCCATATCCCTACATTTCATGATGATGAGGACATTATAAATTTCCTTTGTTCCTCTAATGAGGAAAACAATTGTTTCATCCAATAATTTCATACTCATGATTTTGATAGGGAGGGTATCAAGTCTCTTAGCTGCAAAATAAATGAAATAAAAGATGGATCTATCAGTGAAAATCAAAAAAATGGCAATGGTAGATCACAACAAGAGAAAAATAAAGAGCGAATCCAACAGTGAAAACCTTTCTGAGGCACTGAAGGATGAGAAACTTGACACTCTTTCCAAGCATTATCATGAAAGATCTTCTATTTTGATCGAACCAACAGAATCAATCAACATAAGTACAGCAGAGCAGCCAAAAATCTTGCAACGTGCAGCGTCATTAACAGTCAAAGAAGTACTGAAATTCATGGAGTTCTTGAAGGAGAATCAAATCAACTTCACTTGGTCATATGCTGATATGCCAGGGTTAGATCCTAATCTGATAATGCATCATTTATCTATAAACGCAGGAGCAAAACCTGTGAAGCAAAAACTCATAAAAATGCATCCACATGTTGCGTTATTGGTTAAAGAGGAATTAAAGAAGCTTTTAGATGTTGGATTCATTTGGACTATTGACTATGTAGAATGGATTTCCAATATTGTACCTATTTCAAAGCCAGATGGAAGGATTAGAATTTGTACAAATTTTAAAGATTTGAACAAAGCTTGTCCCAAAGATGACTTCCCTTTGCCAAACATAGATATGATTGTTGATTTAACTGTTGGCCATGCAATGTATTCATTAATGGATGGATTTTCTGGATACAACCAGATAAAGATTGCACCAGAGGATCAAGATAAAACAGCGTTCACATGCCCTTGGGGTACCTATTGCTGGAACGTAATGCCATTTGGGTTAAAGAATGCAGGAGCCACTTATCAAAGAGCAATGATGACAATTTTTCATGATATGATGCATACATTCATGGAAGATTACATTGATGATCTCCTTGCCAAATCCAACACACGAGAAGGACATCTAGAAATCTTGTCAAAAATCTTTATCAGAATGGAGAAGTTCAATTTTTGACTCAATCCAAAGAAATGTGTCTTCGGCGTTACATCTGGAAAACTCCTAGGATACATTGTTTCATAAAAGGGCATAGAGGTTGATCCAAAAAATGTACAAGCTATAATGGACATGCCACCACCATGAAATATCAGTCAGATTTGATCATTGCAAGGACAACTACAGTCCATCAGGCGGTTTATAGCTCAACTGGCAGACAAAAGCTTACCATTTACACATTTATTTCATAAAAATGTCCCATTCAAATGGGAAGAAAAATGTGAAGCAGCATTCAATCAGATCAAGCAATATCTTATGAACCCACCAGTTTTAATTTCACCCATTCTAGGAAAGCCACTCATACTATATATTTCAGCAACAGAAGTATCCTTGGGAGCATTACTAGCACAAGAGGATTCTACAGGCAAAGAAAGGGCCATATACTATATCAGTAGAACTTTAACAAGTCATGAATTAAACTATTAAAGTCATGAATTAAACTACACTGTCATTGAAAAAGCTTGCCTCGCAGTGGTGTTTGCTTCTCAAAAGTTGCGACACTATATGTTGGCTCATACAGTTAAGCTGATAACCAAAATTGATCCACTAAAATACCTTTTAAGCAGAGCTACTTTAACAGGAAGACTTGCAAAATGGGTAATGATCTTAAGTGAGTTTGACATTCACTATGTAGATCGAAAAGCTATTAAAGGACAGGTCATCGCAGATTAGTTGGCCGAAGCACCTTTACAAGAAGAAAATCCAATGCACATTGAGTTTCCTGATGCAGATGTCTTCACAGCAACAATTAAGAACTCATGGACATTGTACTTTGATGGATCTTATACGCAACATGGCTCGGGGTCAGGGATTATTTTTGTCACACCTGAAGGACATACCATTCCACAATCATATCGGTTGATGTTTCCTTGCACAAATAACATAGCTTAATTTGAGGCATTGCTCATAGGGATAAAGATAGCCTTAGAATGGCAGATTACAGAGCTGCAAGTCTACGGTGCTTCACAACTTGTCATTAATCAAATCAATGATGATTATCAAACTAAAGATGATAAGTTGCTACCTTACAAGAACATGGTGGATGATTTTAAAAAGTATTTTGTGTCAATCAAGTTTTCACAAATCCCAAGGATTGATAATAAAGCTGCAAATGCAATGGCTACAATTGCTTCCTTATTACAACTATCAGAAGATCAAACCAAGCATGAATTCTTGGTGGAACAATTGTTCTCTACCGCCTATGATAATCTTGAGATCCAAGTCATATGTCATTTAACCAGTTTTGACTCACCTTTATATGGCAAGACTTATACCTATCTGAAAAATAATATTTTACCTCTGGATTTATCCTAAAATCAAAAAAGGAATTTCATACGCCAATCATCCTATTATACCTTGATCACTAACATCCTTTACCAACGTGGTCTTGATGGTACGCTCCTTCGATGTCTTGAACGTGACGAATCTGAACAAGCCTTACAAGAGGTTCATGGTGGTATTTGTGGAACTCATTCAAGTGGTCTGACCTTAGCCAAGAAACTTGTTAGAATGGGATATTATTGGCCTACCATGGAGAAAGAATCTTTTACTTTTGTCAAGAAGTGTTCTAAATGTCAGATCCATGGGAATCTTATTCATGCACCTGTACAGGAACTGCAACCTTTCACTCCGACATGGCCTTTTTCTCAATGGAGACTAGATCTTGTTGGAAAAATTCATCCTTCATCATCAAATGGGCATAAATTCATCATCACAGTTACAGAGTATTTTACAAAATGGATCGAAGTTGTTCCTTTGACGACCGTGACCGGTAAACAAATCTCTTCATTCATCCTGAATTACATCATCTGTCGATATGGAATTCTTAATTCTATAATCACTGCTAATGGGAGGCCTTTCAAAAATCAAGATGTTGATGAACTTTGTGAAAGATTTCACATCCAACACAAGTTCTCTACACCTTACTATCCACAAGGTAATGTTCAAGCAGAAGCTTCAAACAAAACAATCTTGAAAATCTTGAAGAAGATAGTAAATGATGTCGGTCGTGATTGGCATGTCTAATTAAATCTAGCTTTGTGGGCATACAGAACCAGTATTCGCACACCAATAGAAGCTACCCCATATGCCTTGGTCTATGGAGCAGAAGCAATCTTACCATTAGAGGTTGAAATACCTTCACTTAAGGTCTCACTCAAGGGATTGATAAATGATGAAGATTATAGAGTTTCTCGTCTGCAAGAGCTAGAATTGTTAGATGAAAGACGTCAAAATGCAGTTGATCATTTGAAAGGTTATCAACAAGTTATGTCTCATAGCTATAATCACAGAGTTAAACCACAGACATTTCAAGTAGGTGACTTAGTCTTAAGAGAAAATCCACGTAATCAGCAAGACAAAGAAAAGAAAGGAAAATTTGAACCAAACTGGCTTGGTCCATTTGTCATCATGGCAGCATACGGTTCTGGTGCATATCAGTTATCTACGTTAGAAGGGGATCTGTTTGAAGAACCAATCAACAACATTCATTTGAAAATTTTCTATGTCTAAATCATCAGAAAAAGTCCTGAAAAAATCATAAAAATCATAAAAAGTCCTAAAAAAAATCATTAAAAAAAAAATCAGAAGTCTTGAAAAAGTGCAATAAAAACACATGGTGAAAACCTAGCAAACAGGCGCTACTTGTGATCAAAATAGGCTCCTCCATCTATTAGCTTATTTCTTGCATTCACTTTCGACATCATCCATCCATATCTATCATCTGTACAGATCTTTCATATCCATATCATACAATGGGAATCCTTATGTTTCATCATGGCTTGATGAAATTTGTACAAATCCATAATCTTTAGGTTGTGTTTACACTGGGGGCAGCAACATAGACTAAACAAGAGAGGGGCAATGAGCTTTTCGAACATCACAAACAAACACAAGACGGTTTGCCAAAATGCAATAAACATTGTTGTATCAAATCAACCACAACATGCTTATTCAATGCCAATTGAAATCAAAACAACATGATCCAAACAAACATCAATGTTGATAACCAAGTTGGATGATCTTAATTTGAATAATGTTTGACATACTTTAGGAAAGATTTGAATGGTTGATTGATTTTATATCATATCTCTGGAGCAATTCAATGATGTACTGAACTAGAAAAGCAAGGAAGGAGTATGATTTTTCTTTGTCTGTTGTTTGCGAGGAAATCATTAGTACTATGCAAATTGGTCGCGAGACATGCTTTTCTAAGTATCATTGATGACATTTCAGAATTTGCATAGGAAATGGATTACCTCTTGTCTGTTTATGCAAGCAATACTTAGGTCATCTCGGTTTAATTATACCTATATGCTTGTATTATCTCGCTATATCAAAATTCATGAAAGCAATACTCAGGTCATCACTTGTGCTAACATACCCTTTGATGCTTGTATTAACTTTCAACATTTCAATGCTCTATGATGATACAAAAAGCACAAATAAGCCTCAAAATGGCAATATTGTACGAATATCCTGCATGGTCAGTATAGATTGCATTCATGTTAGAATCTGCATTTTGTATTTATAGATTTTCCCAAAAGTTGGCAAAGTATCAAATGTTTCATAACTTTTGAATACATGCCTGAGTACATTTTGACATTCACAAAAAAATCATTTCATACATTTTTCATACATCTTTGCATCAAAAAATTATAAAAACAAAGTATACATCATATTCACAACATTTCATATTCATTCATCAATAGATTGCAATCATATCATAACATTGCACTTTCATTCATCATGTCAAAAATCATGCATACATATACATCATAGGCATTGACATCGTGAAATCATATTATAAACATCATGCATATAGAAAATAGACGCATTCATCACATAATAAATCATCGTTGCATATCATATATCTCTAAAAATGAATGTCAAAATGTACAAAGGTGTAACATGATATACATCATCAAAAAAGGGACCATATCAATGTGTATACAAATATCTCAAACGAGTATCAATAAAACATCATGTACAATGCACTAGGCAGTGCTATCCTCTGATGGTGCTGGTCTAGGACCTGTACCACCTGCACCTAATGGACCTGCTCCACCTATCCCTGATGGACCTCCTGGAGGTAATGGCAGTGTCACACCCCTGCTAGTGGCCTGAGAACGACTATGAGTAGACCGAGACTGTGTATAACTCTCCCTCCGCTCAGGTGGCACTGCATCATGATATCTGATCTTGTAGAATGCGGCCTCCCGAACAGCTCTAGTAAGCTCTCTCACCATACCATCTCCTAATGCTCTCTCTAGACTATTAGCTACAGCTCTAGCCTCATCACCCTGCTGTCTGGCTATATCTATCTTAGCAGTGACTATCATCAATTGTCCCTGAAGCTGTGTAATCAAGGCTTGTGCCTGTGCTAGCTGACTCTGTAAGCTCTGCACTATACTCTGCAAAGAAGATATTTGTCTCGGCACCACTGGATCTACTGAAGATGATGGATCTATATGTCTCATCTACGGTCCACCTCTACCACCTCTCCTACCACCTCTACCACCTCCACTACCTCTACCACCTCTACCACCACCTCTCCCACCACCTCTACCACCTCCACCACCACCTCCCCCACTCTCCTCATCATCACTATCTCCCTCTGACTCATCCTCACTATCTCCCTCTGACTCATCCTCATCATCTCCCTCCAAATCATCACCCTTTGAAGATGTCTCTCTCTGTCACCTCTGACCGCCTCTCTGTGGTCTCTGTACTGCAACTGGAGCAATAGGCTCATCAGGATCAAATAATCGTGGTGCAGGATACTCTAACACATACTGACCATACTCTGGCGTCGTCCCTCTGTCAAGAATATCTGCTCGGTAATCCCACATTTGTACTCCTAAACTAGTGAACTCTGCCACCACCGCCTCATAAGAAATCTATGGACCCCACCCTGTAGTCTCCTGTTGTCACCGTGCATAAATTGCAGAACCCATAGGCATACCCTGAGGCCGACCATACTGCCGACACACCCATCCAACAAGAAACCTCTCAATAATCCACGGAGTGCGGCCAATAAGATATCTGGAAGTAAAGACATAGGGCATCTCCCTCACATCCTCTGGCCATGCCTCACAATCTACATATGGCCGCCAGCATACTGTATCAAGATCATCCAAGAGATGTTGCAAATGATCCAGTTTGCCCAGCCTTAGCTGAGCAATAATATCAGTATATCTCCATCTGTACAATCGATCGACAGGCCGTCGTCCACGAGTCAATGGTCGCATAATGGCAAAGTGCTCCCATGCCCATATTTGTAATAACGAACAACCAACAGCAAAACTTCGGCCTCTACTGTATACATTATGGTGTAACTCATCATACAAATGAGCAAGCATGCACGATCCCCACGCATACCGTGTACCCTGCATCACCATCCTCTCCATAACATGACCCCACCCGACTGCGAACCCCTTCGACCTATGGTCGGGGCACAAAACAACTCCAATGAAACCTGCAAGTATAGATGGTAGGGGTGCATAGGAATCTGTCGTCTCTCTCCATGAGATATAATATCCTGCAATCTCATCATCTCCGAATATCCGTCTCAAGGCATCAGTACCTCCCACCTCTCGGACATCGAAACTCACTATCTCTCCCATAATTGGAATCCTCAAGATGCAATACACATCCTTTGGAGTCACGGTAATCTCTTTGGTTGGTAAATGAAAGGTGTTTGTATCACTATGCCACCTCTCTGCAAGAGTTGTCAATAAAGCTCTGTTGAGACGCACCTCAGGCATCTCAAGTAATGAAGTCAGGCCACATGCCTCGATAATATCTCTATCCACCTATACCAGCTGTGGAATCAATCTCCATGTCTTCGGGAATGTCTCCCGTAACTGCAAAACACCCAATCTCTCCTGTTGAAACATCATCATGACAAAGAAAAATTAATATCAAATCATCATAACTCATCAATCAAATATGAATATCAAACTGTTTGTTTTTCATCATCATGGAAGGAAAATATATCAAAATCATGTTTGTTTTTAACAACCTTAGAAGCACACATATCAAACTGTTTGTTTTTCATCATCATGGAAGGCAAATATATCAAAATCATGTTTGTTTTTAACAACCTTAGAAGCACACATATCAATCAACTGTTTGTTTTTCATCATCATGGAAGGCAAATATATCAAAATCATGTTTGTTTTTAACAACCTTAGAAGCAAACATATCAATCAACTGTTTGTTTTTTTCATCATCATGGAAGGCAAATATATCAAAATCATGTTTGTTTTTAGCAACCTTAGAAGCAAACATATCAATCAACTATTTGTTTTTCATCATCATGAAAAGCAGATTTATCAACATCCTGTTTGTTTTTAACAACTTTAGAAGCAAACTTATCGATCTTATTTGTTTTTAACAACTTTAAAAGAAAATTTATCAGTTATTATTTGTTTTCCAACAACTTTGGGAACAAATTTATCACTCACAACAACATGCAATCATGGGCGCTATGAAAATGGTCATGGGCGCTATGAAAATCATCAAGGGCGCTACAAAATAAATGGCGCTACAGAAAACATCAAGGGCGCTATGAAATTCATCAAGGGCGCTATAGAATCATGGGCGCTATGAAAATGGTCATGGGTGCTATGCAAATAATCAAGGGCGCTAAAACACACTCTTTCATAATCAAAACATGGATAAACGTGCTCCAAACGGAAAATTTTCAAAAAGCAAAAGTTTAACGGAGTACATACCGCGGGTCCATAATGCGCCGGCCGCTGATGTTGTCGGATGTGCTCGAAACAGTGTTGGTGAATCGGAAGTGCCATCTTTCTCACTCTAGAGCTCAAAATTTACAATTTTTACTAGGTTAAAATGGAAAATGACATTTTTAACCTATTTAAAAGCAAAATTGGGGAATTTTTATCACATTTTATCATAGCAGGGGCAATTTAGTCATCAATTTTTCATCTTACATCTTTTCAAGTCATTTTCTTCATATCATAATTTTCAAACGATGAATCGACATCTTCAAAATCATAAAAATCAAAAATTTCAAAACATCTAAAAATTCAAAAAAAATCTCAAAAATCAAAATCTTATTGATTCATCATTTGAGGGGGCATACACCTATCAACATTTGATAGTCAACATCTGAGGCAAATTTCAAAATTCTTTGAAGCAATGTGTAAAACACATCACTTCAAAGAGGGGCAAAATGTATACAACTAAAAATGGTCACATCACAATAGTCTGGTAATTGATTAAATATTTTTAATATTTAATTAAATCTTTGAATTCAATCTGCGTATAAATAAATTTAAATAATTTATTTATATTGTTCATTCTTTCATTTTCGATTAAATAAATATGTTTATTTAATCACTTTTTTTTATCCATTTCTTAATTAATTAAATAAACATTACGATTTATTTATATTAATTATCATATAATCTTGGCTTGAATATTTTATTCAAATAAAGATTAAGTATTCTTCTAAATTCCATTCACAATTAAATATTCCAAAATATTTAATTAATTCCATTCACAATTTTAATTAATTCTTCTAAAATCCATTCGCAATTAAATATATCAAATATTTGATTAAAATTTTCTAAAGTCACATCACAATTAAATATTCCTAAATATTTAATTAAGTCTTCTATAGTCCTAAAATCAAAAATCAAACTCACATGAAATTAAATAAATTTATTTATTTAATTTGGATTATCTTCAACAACTGTGAAACAAACTTCCAAAACAGAAAATTAATTTCTCTGTTTCTGTGCAAAATTGTTCCCGTGGGTTGAAGACAAGCCTCCATTCTTCTCTCCAACCTCCCAACATCTTCCATCTTCCTCTCAACCTCTCCATCTCTCACCATTCAAATTTACCAAACAATCTCACAACCATTGATCTTTGCCAGCCAGGCTCTTGCCTGCAAAAAGCTATAAAAAGGACTGTTGGGTCTTTGAAATCATATAGAAGCTTGCATACATGAAAACTATAGCCAATTTTTAGTAGCATAGTCTTTTAGCATTCATAAGCATTCTAGCATCATAGCATAGCATAGCAGTATTCCATATCATGGCATATCCACTTCATATCATAGCATCCATAATCTGCAGCCCCTGTGCATAATTTACAACCCCTGTGCATATCCGTATCAACATTTCACTCCATCAGCATATAGCATAGAGAAATACTTTCCTTTTTGCACACTCGTTATGGAGGTTGCCATTTTGAGAAGCTTTGCTTACACAATCTGAGAGCAACAGCTTCAAACAAATCCCTGGAGATAGAGAAAAATGGAACGGTTCTGAAGAAGCTCTGTTTGTTTTCTTTGAATTCAATTATCTTACTTTCTTTAGTTTAATGTTTCATTTTGTGTGATTTGTTTATCTTATTTTGGTACACATATTTCTATCACACAATAACTTTTGACTCGAGAGTCTATTTGGGATGATTTTTTAATGGAGAAACATCTTGAAGAGTTGTGTCCAACCCAAATAGAACTTTTTCAATTGGAGCATGTAACAATACTTTTTTGGGGTTGTTTTCATCCATCTAAGGCCTCAAAATGACATTTTCTTGTTTTTCCAATAGTTTCTAAATTTGGGTACTTATTCTTTCGAGTTTTTCATGCAATTAGAATTTTTTAATTCAAAATTAGTCTTAATTTAGTTAGAATCAAACAATTGGAAATTTTCATAGCCAAACAAGCATGTAATAGTACTAAAAATAGATAGATTTTTAGGAGGGAATTTTACTAATTAAGGGATCTTTTCAGTTAGAGAAGACAAAATGGAATGAGAAATGAAGCAAAGTTAATTGAAATATTCTCATTAATTATACTTGTATTGAATGATATTCTTTAATCAAACGTATATTGTGAACATCGTTACATCATTTTAAGGATCTAAAATTCCCTAATTGGCTTAGTAAATAGCCTTTCCAACCCATTATAAGATTTCATTGGAACTTATCAAATAAAGATTTACACACATTAGAAATAATTATTTTTATAAGAAATGAATTCCAAGATAAACAAAGGGTATCTTTTTTATAAGGGCATAAAAAATATTCACAACTCTTTCTTTTCTCTCTTGGGTAGTATTAAGGAAATATAAAATGCTCTTGTCAAATTTTATGCATTGGCTTGAAAAATCAACATACTTATTTAGTAGGATTCCCTAATGTTTAGTCTCATTAACTAAAGACTAACCCAAAAACCTAGTTTCATACATGAATTATTGATGGAAGAGTATATTAGTAGAAAAAGAGGGATTAAATCGTATGAAAGTAAAGAAATATGGGGAAAAGGAGCCCCCTTGTCCCAAGACCCTTTCACTATAAAACATTATCTTTAGACAATAATTGATTAACACAAAAAAAAACATAAAGGTGGAAATTCAAGGCAAGATTAAATCTATGATCTTCTATTGGAAGCCAAATTTCTCAAGAACTTTATTCAAGAAAGCCCAAGAAAATTGGTCATAGATTTTATTCATGTCTAGCATTAGTAACATTCCTACATTTTTAATTTTTTCCATTGAATGTAAAAATTTATGAACCAAAATAATACAATGAAGAATTTATCTTAAAAAAATATCCACTTTTTGGATAAAAATGAGAGGTAGAGATTGAATTCTTAAGGCTAGGATTTTACTGAAAATTTTGTAGATAAAATTACAAAGGATGATGGATAATCCATATAACTCTTTGGCACCAAGTTATTTGGGGACAAAAACAAGGAAAGTGATGTTAATTTCCCTAAGAAGTTTATTAGTTGATACATTTTCTTGCTAGCCTCCATGATCTTATGAATGATATCCTAGGAAGATTGAATGAAAGATAGAAAAAAAGGCATCTAGGTCATGCACTTTGCTAGCATTAAAGGATAAGACTTGATCTCTTTAACTTCATCATTGGTAACTATCCCATCCAAATATGCATTATCAAAAATCATCATAATAGTAGAGATAAACCCAAAAAATCATCAATGAGCCCTAGATTGGGAGCATTGCATCTAGATAGAAGTGGTTTGAAGAAAATGGAGGCCTTATCATGAATCTTTGGATCAATAATGATTATGCTCTCATCTACTCTATCAATCTCCTTGAATTTATTATCTGTTATATGTTTAAGCATGGTGAGGTGAAATAATTTAGCATTCCTATCACCCTCAAACAACCATAAGGCTCTTAATCTTTACCTCCAAAAGACTTTTTTGGCCACCATAGACTTGAAATAAATTAATAAAGATTTTTATTTGTTATAAATTTTTTGGTTAATGTCATTTTTTAACATCCTTCTCTAATTTCTCAAGCTCAATTTTGTTGCATTTCTTAGTGGGAAATATTACCAAATGTCTCCTTATTCTATTTTTTAGGTTGGCCTTATTTTAAAAAAAAAAAATCAATATTATGAGCATTATTACCTTTAAATTATATCTTCTAGCAGGGTGATCCCACAATATTGGTTTACAATTTCAATGAGGAAGGAAAATTGCAAAAACGCTCCTATGAAAAAAAAATTGCTTTTTAGGGGTTTGCAAGAACTGGGGTGTTTGAATGAACCCTTGTTTGAGTGAACCCTAGTAAATGATGGGACCCACTTTTTTGGCATTTCTTTATAACGAAGATAATGGAAAATTGAATAAAAGGGGGGGTTCACTCGAACCTGGGTTCATTCGAACCCCCCTTTTTTTCCCTTTTCCCCCTCTTGCACCAAATTTCTGCAAAAAAATTCCCTTCGAAGCTCAGGGTGAGGATGAAAATGGAGGACTTCACAGACCCAACTGGATGATGGTAGTCCTCAAAACAAGCTATCTATCGAATATAATTTTAATATATTTTGGTTTTATTATGTATTTTATTTTTTAGTTTGATTAAACATAGGTTTTTCACCGAAAATCAAGCTCTTTGTTTTGCACGTGGAAAAATAGCAGATTATCAAAAAAAATGAAAAATATTAGTGCACTAGATATTGATATCCTTGATCCAACAAAAAAAAAATCGATACATACAAAAAAAAGTTATGCTTTAGCCAGTGAATCATATCTAAATTGTAAAAGGTTCAACTTTGAAACTTAATTAAGAAAAAAATATTCAATGAAATGCTATGAAACCAATTCCATGCACTAGATATCGTAGTTATGAATCTAAATTCGAAAAAAATAGAATTTTATCCTTCATAGAAAAAATTTATGTGTTAGCTAGTGACATCACTCTTTTAAAATGGTGTTTATTGTTAAAAATTAGTTTTCAAAGGAGATGGAAAAAGAAGTGCAATCTGATTTGAAAATTTTTGAAAAAAAAAATATTTAGAATTTACAGAAAAAAAAAATGTCACAAATCACTAGTTTGCATCATCTTCAAATTCCTCACGGTTTAGCCACTATAGGTGCCTGAAAGTGAAGATTTAGTTTAAAAAATTAGTTTAATGTCCAGTTTGACCAAAAATTGTAAACCAGTATTGTGGGATCACCCAACATTCTTTAATCTTGTCCTTTAGCTCTAAGTGGATAAAAAAACATATTCTCCAATTTAAAAGGATGTATTCCCATCCTATTATCTACCTCCAAGTTTAAGAGTAGATGATTATGATTAGAATCTATCACTAGGAGAGAAGATAGGAAACAATTAATCAAGAACACCTAAACGGTGGAGACCAAAAATTTGTCAAGATTCACTTGGATAAGTTTATCTCCTAAATTATTAATCAACTAGGTAAATTTGGACCCTATCAATTCTACATCTATAAAGCCACATTCTAACATAAAATTAGTAAGATCGTCCATATTATCAAAGAATTTAAGAATGTTGAAATATTTAGAAACCACCTTGGTTTTTTGCATGAAATTTTAGATTTCATCAAATCATTATAAATGATATTCATACTACTTTTAAAATTTGGAGCATAAATATTTAATAAGATCCAAACTACTTTATAAATCTTGCAAGAGTCAAGGATAGCTAGGTGGTGTCTATTATTCAAGAATACCTCCTCAACAATAGCTTGAGGATACCAAAGCATCACAAATCCACCCAAATCGCCCTCAAAGATAACACCTTCAAAAATAACATTTTTCCAGGTCTACCTTTTAATTTCAAAAATAACTTGATATAGATATCAAGACTTATAAGAGGAGGAGAATAGAGGGCTTGTTGTCTAGATAAAAGTTCCTAGAAATCTACTACTTACTCATACCATTAATCCCTTTGCTATTTTGAGAGATGGTCTTCATTTATAAAAAAACTTGGAACTATTTAGCTCCAAATTCTTCTAACTACTATTGGTGACATCTTTAGTAGTCTCATTCAATCAAGCTTCCCTCAAGCTTGGTGCCCCTTCCTTGGTTCCAACCCAAGATCTACATTCTTCTTATGGATACTAGGAGCCTTTCTATTAGAATATTGGTTGATATCCCTTAAGGAAAAAGAAGGGGGAGATGAGAATTCCTCTGCATGATCCAATGAGCATAAAATAGTATCTTCATCCTCCTCCAAACTACCTAAACTAGATCCATCACACAAAATATTATTTCTTATGCACATTATATTGATTTTGTATCAATAAAGGATGGATTATTTTATGAAGGATACAAATTCCTAGAAATTGAGGGAGCTTGAATAATTGATGGAGTCACTAAGGATAGCAACATGACCACTAGGAGCACCTTAACCAAAATTATCTTGAGCCTAAATAAGGGGCTCCCAACAACCTTTAGAGAAAAAATTAATTTCTACTAGATCAAATCCTGCTTCTCTTCAATATATTTAGCCCTAGAGAAAACATTGAATCTAGACATTTATTTATTGAGGAAAGAAAATGTGAGTTGTTCCTTTAGACTGTATTTTTTCCTATAAGAGTGTAGCTAGGAGTTGTTGTAAATATGAAGGTGTTGTCATTGATTTCAATAGGAAGTCTACTAATGGGTGTTGTCATTTATGTCAACTATGTGTTAAGGAAGTTGTTGTGTGATGAATATGTTGAGGATATTGAGAAAATTGTGAAAAAGAGGAAAACAGGTTGATGCAGGTTGTGCATGTATAGTTGAGATATTGAGGAAGTGTTGTGAGTACATGGAGCTATCTTTTTGTTGCAGTATCTAAAGATGAGTTGGAATGAAGAAATGAGCTGAGATGATGTCTTTAGTACTTGGTTTTCAAGTGCTTTTGAGAAAATTTGATAAACAGTGTAAACTGTGTTGTGCAAGTGTTCATGGTGTGCTCTAGTGTTGTGCTTCATGTTTCTTCTGTATTGATCTTATTCCCATGTGGATCTGATATGTTGTTCATGGTTGTCAGAGGTTGCTATATTCAGAATTTGGCTTTTTGGATTGTTGTACAGAGTGAGATATTTTCACCAATATGTGAACCAGTTTTTCATTGATGTTTTATGTGGCATGGGAGAAATGTATTTGCTCCAAGTTTCTTTGTTGCTTGGCTTCAAGTTGTGCAGATTTGGGAAGTTTCTTATAATGCTTGTATCTTTTTGTATTCAAGAGTTTACTTGGTTTGGTGCAGTACAAAATGAGTTTCATTTGTCAGTATGCAAATAAGGTTTACTAGTTGTTATGAGTTGAAGTATTTGTATGATGCGAGCTTGGATGAAGTATTTGATGAATCTCAAGTATTTCATGGATTATTCTAGATCGTGTTCAAGTGAATTTTTTTGTCTGAAAGTTTTGAATTGATTTAAGGAAGCATGTACTTAATGATTATGGTGTTTAACATGGGTATTGGTCGACCTTATGTTAGCACTACATGTTAGGCTTGTAAAAGCATGTTGAGGTGTGTTGGGATCTATTTGGGTCCTAATTACGGATTTATGTAGGTCGCCTTCTTTCCTATCCATCGTGGGAATGCTTAGGTGCCGACCTATTTTGAATTTGTATGTATAACGACTAGTTGCTGACATTGGAGAAGGTTTTCGAGGTTGAGGTTGATATAAATAAGTGTGGTGTCATTATGAGTTGAATGTATGAAAGAAGTGAGAAGCAAGATAGATGAGAGATCAAAGTGTGTGATGTGTGTGATGCAAATTTGAGTAGAGTAGTGTGAATTTCCAGTGTTAGGGTTCCTAAAGGCAGTGAGCTAAAGGCATCTGAAATCATTCAAGCAAGACTGCAAGATTGTTGGAGCCTTGTGGTGGATTCCTTGTTACATTGAGAAAGTGTTCTCTATGTAACATTCTTCTTCTATCTTCTTGTATTTCTTTCTATGGCAGTGAGCCTTGGTTGTGAGCCTTTTTGGACAGTGTGTCCTATTCTGGCAATGATCCCTTGTACTGGTTTTGCAATTACTTATATTGTGAGTTAATCCTCACCATTGGTTTTTCCCTCATTGGGTTTTCCACATAAATATAGTGTTCTCTTGTGTATGGTGTTGCTATTTTAGTTTTTGTTATCTAAATTTTATGTTTAATCACATTAACAAAATAAGGGTTTAATGAATGCTTGTGGATCTGATTACTGTTGAGGGTTTTGAAGGTTTAATTTGCTACAACTGATTTGCCTCCCCCCTCTCAGTTGTCTTTTTCATTCAGCAAGAGCTCCATTAACATTTTCTCTGTAAATATCATTTATTTATTTTCAAGCTATGGTTAGAGAGGTGAGGTCATGTTCCTAACAATTTTAGAAAAAAGAAACATTTTTCATGCTTAATTGACAACACCCAATTTCCATATTTGGAAGCTATGACCATGAAAGAAGGAGTTCCTTGTTAATCTACATGTTCACACATACTATAGAAAAAACGATATTTTCCTCAATCTAGTTACCCAATAAATGGATAAAAGATGGCTAAAATAATTAACTTTCTCCTCAATGACTTTGTCCTCCTACTATCCAAGTGGAAGGCTAGGTAGCCTAACCCAAACATGGGTCATGTTTAAGTAGTCTTTAATAGGATAAAATCCTAATTTCCATTCACACAAGTCTAAACAAGATTTACTAAGAAACCAAGGACCTTCAACAATGTTGAGAAAATGTGTCTCAACCTTGCAATTACATAAGGTATTGTTGATACACAAGATATTGTTCAACCAATGATGACAAGGGGTGTGGGGGGGATCCCCCCCCCCATGGGGGGTCTAGGGGGATCATCCCCCTAGTTGGGGTCCAAGGGCAGCATGCCCTGGCGAGGACTCGAGGGCAGCGCCCCCGAAAATAAAATTTTATTTATATTTTATTATTGTAAATATGGACCATTCATCATTATGTCTCATATCTGACGATTGATATTTTATTAGCTTAACTTTCCCTAGAAGGCAAACCTATTTTATGAGGGCATTGTATTACGGTTGAGTATTGTGATGTATTATGAGAGTCTGATAGCGGTTGTGTTGCCTTTGGATCTTTGAGTGGTGATACTCCTGTGAGAAGCTTGCTCTACAAGTATATTGTAGTCTTTGTGATTTCTGAATAATATATTGGGTGGCTTTTGGAGTGTGGGGTTTTTCTCTTGAAAGGGTTTTCCCCACGTAAATCATTGTGTTGTGGTATGCATGATATTTTTATTTATTTTTGTTTAAGTTTCAATCATTGTTAAAGATCTATAAAAGTTTGTATTATTCTCCTCTCAAGGTTAGTGTAGGAAGTCGTTCTACTACCTTAGCTTCCTTACAAACAAGTCTTTGGACAGAGTCCTTTTTTGTAGCTATAGAAATTTCTAGATGGCCCCTCAACTTCCATCTATGTGTAACCCATTTTTTGACAACATCATTAGCAAAGTGGGAACCAAAAAACCTCCAATCAAGACATTTTTAAATCTAGAAGAGGATCGTTCCACAACCACATCAAGCATATTTATAAGGATATCATCCTTCTCATTGACTAGATCAATAAAACAAGAAACTTAGGGTTGAGGGATGCCCTTACCTTTATAACTATAGCTTGATATTTATAGTCCTCCTAACAAGGGGAGAAAAAGACGTGAGGAATACAAGCCTTAGAAGAAGTAGAGCAACTCCTGACAAATCCAACATCTTGATGAAACAATACATTTTCTTAAAAAAAAACCTTTTGAGGAGGGAGATAAGCCATATGGATTCTAAACCTTGTCCCAATCCTCTTCCACCAAATTTAAAGCATCAAAACCATCAAACCTAACTATAATAACACTTTTGCATCTTTCATGTTTTTGCACCATTTAATTTAATTTTATTAGTTATTTAAATTTCAAAACTTAGAATCAACTTTTAAAAATTAAAATTTAATCTAAAATAATTAAGACCTTTGTCTAAGAGGTTTCCAACAATATGTAATATTCTAGATTTTACTCCAAATTATTATAAATATTTGTTTTCATAATAAAAGTAAATTTTATCAATATCCTCATAATTAGTATAGACATCTTAACTATATCTATCTAAAAAATGTTGAGAGATATAATGGCTGACTATTTTACAAGAGTTAATTTTATTTTTCTTTAAAATTATTATTTTTTATTTACTACATACATATCCATATACATAAACTTATATTTTTATTTAAGACATTTTATTTTATCTATGTTACTAAAAGTTAGCTTTTGGTAACAAATTTGTTTTATTGTTGTATGTAATTTTTAATTTTTTTTTTAGAAAAACCACAAATTCTTTTGTTTTATTTTTACTTCGAAAAGTGTAGTGAATATTATGCACTTATGTGATATTTTTTAATAATTTCATATTAATATATAAATTAAAATTTCAAATTTCTTTATATTTGAAAAGTAAAATCTGATTCTAAATCATTTTTCTTCGGCAATCAACAAAGATGCTTCTCTCTTCTACTTAATACAATAAAATTAAAATTTTCATAAATTAAATAACATTAATTACTTTAATTAATACATAAAAATTAGGCTGGGGGCCTAGCTGGATTGGCTAAAACATCATGTTGTAGGCAAGTGGTCACCAGATCTAGTCTCCCTTGTCTCTGTGGTACCTAAGAATTCATCCCCTTATACTATCTTGCATTATCTCAATAATAAAATATGAAATAGCATTTGAAGTATCATGCCACCTCTATTGAAATATGTCACCAGGATACAAAAATACTGCAAGATAAACTGCTCTGCTTTTACCTTTTGAGATTCTAAACACACTTTACAGTATGAGCAGGGTAGTTGATGAAGACAAGATTTAGTTGTGGCATAGAAACTCTGGACTTTCTCATGAAGGGTGTAGAAATTTAGGACAATTTGTACTTGATTACACCTCTGGTAAGATCATTGATTTTGATGCACAATTCAAGGATAGAAAACAAACATGTCTTAATGAAGAACCAACTTCAGCAGAAGAAAAAAACATACGGTCTCACAAGGCAATGCCCATTTGAAAAGTTATACCAAATCTCTACCTAATGCTTCTCAGCTTAACTAGTCAGCAATTAATACAGCAGCTACTTAGAATAGGTGTTATGATAAGCTATACAACATGATAACCAACCATAACAACAGTTCTCCTATTATCAAAATCAAGGAGGAGACCCATGACAGTTGATTATGAAGCAGGATTCTCAGATGTACAGTAAGAAACAGAGGTACAACTAACTTTTAGCCCAAAAATCAGAAAGACAGTTATTTCTCTTATCGAGATCCACACATTCTCAGCAAATTAGATGGTCAATTTTGTAGTAGCTAATCTGTCAGCTAGAGCTGGCATACAGCCGCCCACAAAAGCCAATCATTCGGACTTACCAGCATCAGCACCTAATCCAACTATCAAGCTCAGAGGGCTCATACCACATCACCTCAGTCATATCCATGGCACAGTTTAAGAAGATGATAAAAATGACGATGACTGCATCAGTCATCCACATATCTTGCATAAATAAGATGCATAAATGAAGATGATTAAAATGATGATAAAGAAGATTACAGTGTTGAGATCGGGGCATCCACATCTCTTGCATGCACTCGCACCCTCCTCTTTTTCTCTCTCCACGCCCCCCCCCCAACGGACCCCACCTTTACCTTTATAGAGTAGGGGTTTCCAAGGGCATGGGCATTTAAGCAACCCTTCGGGCGCCCCTCTCCCCTCTCTCTCAAATGGGGTTGGGGTCCGGGTGGCTGGATATAGTTGGGTGGGTAAGGAATTCCAAGAGAGATCGAAAAAGGTACTGATTCGAAGGAGTTCCAGAGTCTCAATAAGGAGAATGGCAAGTTGATACGAGTGACTCGATCTTGGTATTCTATTTGTATCTTTTATATATGGCATATGTTCACTCGCAGTGAGCCCTGATGGTAGGGTTTATCTCTCTTTAGACCCATCAACCTGAGAACTTAACCTCCCACCACTTGGAAAACTTTAGTTTTTCAATAAGAGTAGTACAATTATTTACTACTTTTTAATTGTTGTTGATTATTTGCCTACTGAATAGGGATATTTAAGTAGAGTGAATCTTACCTCTGATTTACACTCACGCATTATATTTGCAAGCTTTGTCTGAGCACCAAAAGAACCTTTTACTCTATTTACAAGACTAGAATTGTGATTTCAATAAAAGGAGTTAGTACTTTGTGCTACGCCTCAATACTACAATGCTTTGTTGGTCATAACATTTGAATTGAACAATCACAAACTATGACGGTTGAAAACACATACATTTAGCCAATGTAGAGAAAAAAGAAGCACAATAAATCTATACAATACAAGAAGTGCACATATAAATCATAAACAATAATAGAATAATGGAAAGAAAGACAATCGATAGTGTTATCACCTAGAAAAAAAAATCAGGTAGAAAACCCAACACAAAATCATTTTTCACTATTGAAAAATTAACTAATTGAATATCTTGTACTTCAACTTTAAGCATGTGAGGATATAAATAGGCACATCAAAAGTGGTTTCACACATTACATGAAATCATTGCAAAAGATAGATATGAGTGCTTTAAAACATGAGTGAAAATAGAAAAACCCAAAATAACACATTAAATTTTTTCACACATTTTTTGGAATTGGAAGGTTGATCCCATCTCGACTATTAAACATGCAAAGTATATAACATTTATCCAACATTCACCCACTTGTTGGATACTTTCCATAAGGGTTACACTCTTAAAGTGTTTGTTTTTTAGGGTAACCATTTTCATTAATTTATCGTACCAAGAAAAATTATTAGTATTCATAGCATTTGTCAATGAATTAGCAACATTGGTTCTATTATCATTTTTTTTAGCAATACTCATTTACTTTCAACCATTTCTCTTTAAAAATGGTATTGTACTCCAATATCCTCTAACTAGACGTGATAAGTAGGATTATTGGTCAAATTTATCGCACTTGGATTATCACTATGGCTCCTTACCATCTTTTGTATCAAGCCAATTGTTGAGCGCAACCTTTGTAGCTACATTGATTTCTTACATGAATGATTACTTGCAAAGTATTATGCCTCTATTGTAGATAATAAAACCACAATCCATCCAACTTATTACTCCAAAAAGACTAAATATGTATATCTATTGGTAGCTCTTCAATAGTCAACATCTCTAACCCAATCAAAATCAACAAATCCTTATAAATATAAAGTTTTATTTTCATATTCTCTTCCTTGGTAGTAAACTACATAATATGAGGTGCCACATAAATATCTAAAATTGTTTTTTCATACAAGTCCAATGTTTTGTACTCGGTTTCCATATATAACTACTCACAACTCCCCCTACATTGTAATGTTAAGTCTAATATAGACATGAGACTGCCAACAATACCAACATAAGGAACCTAACATATTTGTTAAATTTATTTTTATTTGAAGACATTGTTTAGAAAATAAATTTGTATTAACAAAAAATAGAGTACATCCTAAATCTCTACGAAATTACCTTAACATATTTTTCCATTTAACCATAATTGTGTTTGTATGATCTATTTTAATTTTCATGTCCAAAATAAATTTTATAACACCAAGATCTTTCAAGTCAAACTACAAAGATAGGGGAGAGGGCCCAGTAGTCGTGCACCCTAATTTCGCGCTTCTAATTATCCTATGTCAAAATTTCAAATCACTCCCAATTTTTTACAGCAACTTACTTGGCAAGTTCTCTGCTTATAACTAAGGTTTCAGGGCCACATCATCAAATATGATGCCACATCAGCATGCGTTTTTGTCAAGGTGTCCAAAAAGGCCCCAAAAAATAGTGAGACCAATTCTCATGCATTACATCATGAGTAGTTGAGCGCTGATGTGGTATCACATGATTGGTTGCTTTTTAGATCAAAACCATACATTTTGTTTAATTATGGGTAGTCAAATCACAACTATTGGACATTATATAAACGGCTATTAGATATTATATTTACGATTGGGTGCACGACTATTGAACCCCGCACGACTATTGGGCCCTCTCCCCTAACTGAGACCTACCTAAATTGATCGTTGTCATATTGCTTCCAAATTATAATATGGCATCTACATACAACACTATGATAAAAGAGGATGGAAACGGCTCTGCAACGTTTAGGTGGGATTTTGTGCGGACAAGGATTTTCGAATTCCTCTATTCAGGGCGATGAAGATGAGGGGATCCTGACGCGGATGATCCGGTTGTGTTGTTGGTCTCTGCTTGGCCAGTGGTTGATGTGTTGTTGTTGGCGCATCTTCTTGATGTTATCTCTGTTGTGCGGTGGTTTGGGGTTGTGGGTGTTGCGTTGGATTTCCTTCTCGTGGCCCCTCCCAGTGTTGTCTCTTCTTGCGGTGATGGAGCTATTGGGTTTCCCATGGCCTTGCCTTTGCTTGGGTCTCCTGTTCTGGTGGTGGTTGGCTCCTTGGACTGTGTCTTTCTGGGCATCGCTGCTAGGGATGGTAGCTTTGCCTTTCATGTGTCCTTCCTCTGTGGAATGGCTTGTTCCCTGACGTTCTCTGGCCTTTCTTTGGTGGAAAGGTGTGATGCTCTGTCGGTTACGTTTCTTGCTGCCTGCGTGAGATGTAACGGCTCTGGTTTTTTGGTTTCCTTAGAAGTTGTTGAGGACAACGATGTTGAGCCGGCTGTCGATGGCGATGGCCTATGCAGGCTCTGGTGGCCTCTGGTTGATTCTTCTGTGTGATTCCCTTTTGGCCGATGGGTCAGCTGTTGTGTTGGAGGTGTTATTTGGTCGATGGGCTCTCCTTCCATGTGTTTCGTTGGCAATGTTCTAGCTCTCATGTGCATCATGGGCAGAGCTCAGTTGGCTAGGTTGGGTTTTCTTGTTGCTACTCAACCCATCGGTTCTTGTCCTTGCTGTGTGGCTAGGGACTGTTCTCGTGCCCCAGTGGGGTTGTGGCGTGGGTGAGACATTATTGGTTCATTTTTGCCTTGTTGGGGAAATGTGTAGTGTTTGTGAGCTACTCTATTGCTCGTGGTTGTTGGAGTTGCCCCTTAGTTTCTACAGTCACGATGGTGGTTTTGTGTTTGGTCTTAGGGTTTGCTTGGAGCTCTCTGCTTTTGTTAGAGCTTCAAACTTGTTTTCTTCCTTGACTTTGGTGATCTGGGACTGGTTGTTTTATTGGGCTACCTTGCCTAATGTGGGGGTTGTGTTGGTTACTGTCGGGTCTCTTTGCGGTGTGGCTTGGAGACAGTTTGTTCAGTTGTGGATGGTTGTGCGCTTCTTATTTGTAGGGGTTCCCCTAAGTTGTTGGTTGCCCTTTGGGATGGATGGAGCTCCATCTGTGGAAGGAGTTGGTGGTTACTTGGTGTATTGGACCGGTTATGATGTGGCTTGGGAAGTTGTTGTCCTTTTTGTTGCTTCTTTTGCCTGGATGCCTTGGGAGGAGGTGATTGCCTATTCTACCATAGTTATTGCTTACTACCTTTTTCTACAATTGTTGTATTCAATAGAGGTGGATATTGCTCCTATCAAGGTGGAGCCCTCTCCTATTAAGGTGGAGTTGGGGGTTGTTGGATTGGCGGGAAGTGTTTCTCTCCTTTGTTGGTTCTTATTGAGGTGGAGCATGCTTGCTCTGGAGGGAGGTTTCTTTGATAGTTAAGGTCCCCACTTCTTCCTCTCCTTTAGAGGGGATCCCCTTCCTTTTGAGGTGGTTTTGGGGTTGGTGTCTAGTTGGTTGGTGCATTTGAATGAATGCTTCTCTGCTGCTAGCAATTATTCTTACCCCTTTGGTGAGAATATGTTATGCTCGATCTTGTCAAATGTGAGCAGAAGGTCTATTGTTGTCTAGTTGTTGCAGGTGTTTGGTGGCCATAGATGCGGAAGGTTTGTTGTTGTCTTGTTGTCGCAAGCTGTTTGTGTTGGGTTTGTTGTTTGGGAGCTGGTGTTTCCTTTTCTCAATCTGGTCCTCCTTGTTAGGATCATGTTTGGCTCAGTTATGAGCGGAAGTTTTGTTGCAGTTTGGCTGCTGCATGTGGTTTGTGGCTTGATTGGGCCAGGCATGTCCTTTGGTGGGAATCTGTTAGGCTCGGTTCTAAGCAGAAGTTCTATTGCGGTTCATCTGTTGCAAGTGGTTTGTGGCTTGGTTATTATAGGAAAATCATTTGGGCTTGCTCTTTTGGGTACTAGAAAGGGTTATTTTCCGTTTGGCTCAGTTTTTCCTAATCTGAGCAGGAGGTCTACTACAGTCCAGTTGTTGCAAGTGGTTCGTTGTCTAGTTGCTCCAAGAGGGTTTTTGGGCCCTTGGTCCTGTGTTTTGGATGTAAGTTTTATTAGCTAATGGCCTTATTGTTCCTTTGGCTTTGACTTAGGACTGTTGGTTCTAAGTGTTCTTTGCCCCTGGTATTTGGTGCTAGGGTGGGTTATTAGTATGTGGTGTGTCTGGAGTGTTTCCGCTGGTTTTGCTTTTCTGCTTGTCTCTTGTTGGCCTGTTGAGCTCTTCGTGTAAAAGGTACGGCACCTTGTAAATGTTGCTTATCTTATCAAAAACACTATGATAACAAAAAAATTATCTATCTATTTGAAAAGCCCATATGGATCAACTTTGCTACAATTAGTCTAAGCCCTATAACACACTTATCAAACTTTTTATTCCACATCATTGACAATTACTTCAAATCGTAAAGACATTTTATGCTTGCATACTAAGTCCTTACCCTTCATCTTATGACTTTGTTGCTATGTCATGCATTTTTTCCCTCAATCTCACCATCCAAAAATGTTGTCTCTACATCCATCTACTCAATTATAGGATAAAAAACAACAACAATAACTAAGAAAAATTTAATTGATGGTTTTGCAATGAGAGATTTTTTTTCCAATGTTAATTCCCTCTACTTGAGAGAGTTCCTTTGCTTTATACTACTTAATTTTTTCTTCTACATTATACTTCTTTTTAAATAAGTATAGTTTAACCAAGTCTTATGTATGACTTTAATATAAGGACTTCATTTCTTCCTCCACAACATCCTCTCAATACTTTTTTTATTTTATCTAAGTTCATCCTTTACAATGTCATGTCTTCATTAGTAATGGATAAAATTAATAAAAAAATAGATACTAAAAAAATACGATATCTATCCTTTTTTGGTAATTTAAATATATAAGATAATTTAACCAAATCCTAAATATGATTTTAATCTAAGGAATTCATTTCTTTCTCCATATTATCTCCAAATCCTAAGTATGTTTTTAATCTAAGGAATTCATTTCTTTCTCCATGGTCTCCTCTCAAGGCTCATTTTCATTTGATGTAAGTTCCCTCTTAAGAATATTGTGTCTTCATCAATAATAGATAAAGCTGATAAAGCTAATAAAATAGATACATAATGAAAAATTAGATAACTATATCTTTTTTTATTTTCTTCTTATTCTAATTTTCTCAAGCTATAATTTCTCAAACTACATCTAAATTTATATCCTTTAAATTTACATTTCCTAGTTCCACTTTATTTTCTTCCAACTTGTTATGTTTAAAAAATATATTATGATTGTAAACCATTTTCTATGCCTTTGGGTTCAATTGCTTATATCCTAAATAATACTATTACTATATGCTTTGTTGATTTATAACCTAGTTTAGTCCTCCTTTCTTTGGGAATATATATGTAAATCATCACAAGAAAAAACCCTTAAATGTTTGAGTGATGTTACAAGTATATCATGTTTCTTATCAAAATTATTTTAATCAGGTAGCCCAATTTCATTATTTCTCAAGCTAAGTAAAGTAATAAGGAAATAATAAGTTTAATAATTATTTATATCTTTAAGGAATTTAATATTTTGAAATCATTTTGGGGTATTTAAACATTAAAAATAAAATGTATTTACACATCCAAATGGGAAATGGGATTCTTGATGATATATTCAAGGTGGACATAAGCTAAAATAGAATATTCTATATTAATTACAAGAAATCTATTCAGGCATGATTGGACAGGCTATTTTGAGAAAAATGTTTGAATGGGAAATTCAAAATATAATAATTTTATTATTCCCTCCAAGGTGGGTGTGGGATTTGTTGGGTCATGTTTGGTATAAAAAAAACATTTGAAAGATCATTTGGGTTTTATCATATTATTCTCCTCTATACACGTTGTGTGAGCTTTTGCTTGATAAGTCTCTTCTTGGATGTAAACCAAATGAAGGTTAAATATTGTGGACGAAACTGTTGGAAATAGGATGCCATTTAATTGCAATCATAAACATCATTTATTTCATGTATCTCCTAAGTCCTTGGAATGTGTTCATTAACGCTAGGATTAGGAAGAGATTAATATTTGATGAAATAATCATGTTAATTGACATTTGTAATTAATTCTAAATGTTAGGAGCATGTGAGGGCATCCATTATGAGTTCCTAAATAATAGGGGCACATGGGACGCCCACATAGTAGGTGACACTCACCTTGAGTTCAATTAACTATTCGGAGTAAGAGATAACACTTCTAAATGCATGTAAAGATCCTTGGAGTTAGGGTTTGATGTTTGCATGCATGAAGTTTAGTTTAGTTCAATTCAGATCAGTTCAGTTCAGTTCAAAATCAGTTTAGTTCAGTTCAGTTCAGTTCAGTTCAGTTCAGTTTAGTTCAGTTTAGTTCAGTTCAGTTATGGTTTAGTTATCTTCAGTTAGTTTTAATTGAATGCTAGTACTTCAAGCCTTATCAATGAGGGTTATATTCAATCTTTTAGCTACTATATTCTACTATGGTGTATAGAGAGTGGTCTTCTACCTTTCTATTCAACATTGCTTGCAAAACTACTTGAATGAATTTGAGATAAATTGTACACCATTATCACTTCTCAATACTTTGATTTTATTTTCTATTTGATTTTATACAAGAGGCTTAAACTCTTTATATCTATTAAAAACTTCTAATTTATTTCATAAAAAGTACACCTAGGTCTTTCTTGAAAATTCTATAAAAGTAACCTAGTACATAGATTTTTCAAGCATAGCAGAATTTTTGTTGGTCCAAAAATATTGTTAGAGTAAAATAGAAAAAACAACTAATCATTATTTAATTATTAGGTCCCATTTTTACTTTATTACACTTAAGCTCAATTTACGAAGTGATTTTTTATTATTAGATTATGTACTTTTTTGTCTCATAACATAGGATGAGGAGACCTCATAATCTAATTTAATCCTCATCTAGGGTTTCATCTAGGTTGTTTTTTAATTTTTCCTTTTCACAAGGATAATCAAATTATAATTATTATTTTTTTATTTCAAATCCTTGATATGAGTTATCCCCCTTATCGCCTTGAGGAAAACTAGTAAGTATGATCCTTGATTATTATTGATATTTTTCTTTGGCATAAACACTTGCTCTAGACCACCCATACACTTTACCTTCTCTTCATGGGTAAATAATGATCAAATCATCTCTTCAATACTTAAGTATTTAAATGTTTGCACTCTTCTATAATAAAATATGTATCCAATTGGGTGTAAGAGATCTCAAAAATTTTACAAGACATCATCTTTCACTACCTCAACATATGTCTCATCTTATTCACTATGTTTGTTACTCTAACACTATAATCTTCATCTTTTTCATTATCATTGATTCTTAAATTCTCAAAATTCATTCTTATGGTTTGAAACTTTATAACATTTACATTATGTGTACCTCAATATGAACTTTCTAAAGTTGTTGATTCTTCCTTTAATATCTTGCATCCTACAATTCTTGGATAAATACTTAGATCTATCACACTAGATAAATAAGAAAAATGTTTCGACATCCCTTTTCTCATCTTCTATCTTCTTTATCTTATTCTTTGCATCCAATTTATTTCAATCTTGAGGTTCAATAAACCCACTTACTACTATATCCTATACTCATTTACATATTAATACTCCTTTCAATTTATCTTTCCAATAATTAAAATCATCGCATTTAATTATGGAACTAGCATTGTACCATTGCTTACTATTATAGCAAACCAAACAAAGTTGAGGCTTTCTCTCAAAGTATTGGGATCTTGAACCCTAGTTAAGGAGCTTTAGATTTGAACTTATCTATTGTAATTATAGTGTAGAAGCAACATAGGGTGGAAGAGAAATCCTACATTAACCAAAAATTATTGTATTTTACTTGTTTGTATTGTTTGTAGGCTTTCATTTACATCCCAATCACTAGGTAGTCACCAAATATTCTACCACATTTTACTGCAATTGCATATCTTACCTTGTATTAGGAGATATATGTTCTAATATGATACTCCAATGTCATGTTCACTTTCAAGCATTTTTTTTATTATCATAAAGGCATCAATTGGTCTCTAGACTTTAACAAGCATAACAAACTTATACCCAATTCATTGCTCATGGATTTCAACAATTTTTTGAAGTTTTTGTCAACAAAGGGAAGCATAGAAACACATTGGACCTCAAAGTACTTATGTTATGCATCACATGAAGATCTCTCATCACCACAATCCTTAGTAGATCTAACTATACATTTAGCCGACTACACATATCATGGAGCATTGAGCTTTGTGTCACCTCGTGGTCAACTAAGGTCATTCTTACAATTGGGAAGTGATGTATATATATTGCAAGATATTTTCAATCATATTGCAAGATATTAAAACTAAGTTGGCACATGGAATTATATTGCAAGATATTTTCAATCATATAATTTGTATATTCTAATCAAACAATTGAGGCCTAACATGTTGGAAGGCCATTGTAGTAGATTTTAATGTTGTGATTGTAATAAAAAAAAAAGAATCTTTTGATCCATTAAGTGGTTGTGAGTTTATGTGTTTGGCTACATGGTTGGATAATCCTTCATTGGACTCTTCGGCTATGAATGCACTAGTTGGTATAAGAGCTTAGTTCATTTTATGTGATTTTATAGAATGAGTTCAATAAGAAGGAAGGACAAAGTGTGTTGACCTAATGTAGGATTCATGAATCATGGTGTGAGATTTGTAATTAAAGCATACTAAAAGGTGTGGTGTGCATAGATCATCGAAGTTGAGGTAGTGTACATCAAAATATGTGTTTGTACTTTGTAGGAATTAAATAATGTATCTTCAACATGAAGGTGTTGATTGTAAATAGTTTGTTGAGTTGAGGTAGCCCACAATAAGCTTATAAACAAAGCATCAATGATGAGGTAGTTTTTGAGGGTAATTATGAATAGACTATCGACCTAAAGCAGTCTACACCTAATCCAAGATGTGACCACAAAGAAAGCATTATTAATTTCATTGAGAGGATGGAAGAGGTGCTTGAGATGGTGAATATATGAAGATCTAGATGGATGATTTTAAGGACCATAGAAGAAACCCTAACCCTAGAAATGATGTTTAAGTGATGAATAAAAAGAAGACAACCTTACCGAGCAAAGTGAAAGTGAAGAAGACAAGGAAGAAATAATGTAAAGGCTATATCAAGCATTGGTAAGAAAACTAGAGTCGATGTTCCCCAATTATTCTAGTAGTACAAATCCTAAAGAGTTGAAAGATTGGATAACTAATTTAGAACATTTTGAATATAAAAACATTGATGATCCAAACAGAGTAAAATTGCTAAGACTAAGTTGAAGGGTCATGCTACAAATTGGTAGAAGTCCAACTAGAAAGGAATGGGAAAGGGAAAATTCATATTGGAATATGGAAAAAAATGGTGAAGAAACTGAAATATGTATAAGTGCATTCTTGCAAATTACTAACTAGAGCTACTAAAAGAGTTGCACAATCTAGGGAAAAGAGATATGATTGTAAAGGACTCTATTGAGGAGTATTGGAGGTTGACAATCCATTCATGGCACCATGATGGAGTGAAGAAAGTAGCAAGATACATGAATGGCTTGAGAGAATCAATTCAAGAAGAGTTGAGTATTTTAAACATCCAAATAATAGAGGAAGCATACCAAATGGCCCTAATTGAAGAAATATCAAATATTTGAAGACAAACAAAGTCAACAAAGAAGAAGAGTAGGGGGTTCCAAGAGGATAAGTCACATCACAAGTAGGAGGTTGTGTGTGGAGGATCCTAAGAGTGATAACCCATATTGCAAGGAAGGAGGGAGCAACAATTCATATTGAAATGGTACAATGGATGGGCATCAAAGGGGCACAAGGAGATATGGTGGAGGTGATTTGTGACCCTTCAAGGGAACATGTTTCAAATTTGGAGGACATTGAACATTTGAATACCACCAAGTTCGAAGAAACCCTAGCAAGAGGTTAGAAGAAAGAGAAAGAGCTACCCATGTTAGGGAAGAGACTAAAAGATCATACACCTTTGAAGATTAACCATAAAAGGTAAATTCCTTGTCACAAGAAGAGCTTTGTTAAAATATGATTATGAGGAGGAGCCAATACAAAGGAAAATTTTGTTCCAAACAATATGCAATCTAGAGGCAAGTGTTGTAAGGTTTTATAGATAGTGGTAGTATAGTAACTTAGTATTTGAGTAGATGGTTGATAAACTAAAATTGAAAAGGATAGAATATCCTTAACCCTATAGCATTACTTGGTTGCAAAAAGAATGCATGGTGTTAGTGAAGGAACAATGTAAGGTTAAATATAAGATAGGCACCTACCATGATGAAGTTTTGTGTGACATAATGTCAATGGAAGTGTCCCATCTTTTTTGGGGGAGACTATAGCAATATGAGATAAGAGCTACATACAATGGAAGAGTGAAAACTTATAGTCTAACAAGTAATGGTAAGAGGCACATGTTGATCATGCTAAAGGAAAGAGGATAGGTTTGCAATAGCACTAACATTTGTAAATGATGGATGGAATAAAGTTTGTGGATGGCTTGAGGCATACGAATATGTGTTTTACACTAATTTCTAAGGTTTGTCACACCACAAGCACAATAGAAACAAATGCAAATGCAAAAGAGGCACCACAAGAAGAAGTTTTAGTACTAGCAAAATACCAGGACATCAACATGCTCAAGGGATTGCCATGATAATGAGTACTAGTCACCCTATGAATATGGTTCTAGAGACAATTCTATCAATAAGGAAACACATAGGATGACACTAATAAAAAATGAAGACTTGAACCAACAAGTGTAGGAATCATCAAAGAAAGAATTGATCGAAGAGTTTGAGTATGTGCAGTACTCGCAATACTATCACCCAAGAAGGATGGTGAGTGGAGGATGTGTATAAATTCTAAGGTAATAAATATGGTCATCATAAAGTATAGATTCCCATTGCCAATGATGGATGACACAATCGATTGTTCAAGTAGAGCAAGGTATTTTACCAAGATTAACTTGAATTATGGCTACCATCAAATAAGAATCAAAGGGAGATTAATGGTAGACAACACTTAAGATAAATGAAGGATTGTATGAGTGGTTGGTTATGCCCTTTGGATTGACTAATACATCAAGTACATTGAGAAGTTGATCAATGAAAAAATTAGTAAATTTATAATTGTTTGTGGTTGACATTCTAATTTTTATTAAGAGTGAGGAACATCTAGAACTTATCATATCAATGTTGCAAAGATTGAAAAAGAAAGGTTGTTGATAAACATTAAGATGTGTAGTTTCATTGAAAGAGAGAGAGAGAGAGAGAGAGAGAGAGAGAGAGAGAGAGTTGGTGTAAACTCAGCTAAAGGATTCAAATGGACCTAGAGAGGGTGAGAAAAACTCTTGAATTGCCTACACCAAAATATATTGAAGAGGCAAAATATTTTCATGGCTGGCAAGTTTCTAAACAAATTTCATCAAGAATTTCAATGGTATTTGTTTATCGCTAACTAAGATAATGAGGGGAGATAAGAAAGAGATCAAGTGGCCTTCAAAGTGGATAAAACTTTTGAGTTGCTAATGAAAAGGGTAACAAAACAACTAGTACTAGTACTTCCAAACTTTGACAAGGTGTTCCAAACGGATTGTGATGCAAGTGGAAATGCAATAGGATCAATGTTGACTCAAGAAGGAATATTGGTAGTTTATTTCAATAGAAAATTGAATGACACGAGAAGAAGATACTTAGTCTAGGATCAATAATTTAATGCCATAATTCAACTATTGAAGAAGTGGAGGCACTAGTTGTTACCAAAAGACTTCGTATTGTACATTGATAATTAAGCATTGTAATATTTGAACAACCAAGATAAGAAAAAAAGGCACATGAGATGGGCAAAATTTATGCATAGTTTTATGTTGAAACCTAAGAACAAAAATCAAACAAGGTTGTAGATGCACTGAGTAGGAAATAGAACTCGCTAACATAAATGAGAGTAGATGTAGTGTAATTTGAAGAACTGAAGCAATTTTATTGAGATTGATCCTAACTTTGTGGAGGCATGAAGAGCGTGTAAATAATTGATAAGTTCTGACAAGGTATGTGGTAACTATTTGATTCAAAATGAGATGCTGCTCAAAGGTAGTCCCTCATGTATTTCTAGAAGGTCAATGAGAAACTTTGATTAAGGAGAAAAATAGTGGCAACTTAGCATAAGATTTTGGGAAATTGAGATAGTTGCATTAGCATGTGAGAACTATTTTTGCTGCAAATATATAAGGATGTGAAAAAATGGTCCAAAGATGTAGGACTTATCAAATTGCAAAAGAATGTAGCCAGAACATGGGTTTGCACCAAAAATTACCAATTCCAAAGAAACCTTGGGAGGACATAAGTATAAATTTTGTATGAGGATTTCCAAGAATCCAAAGAGATCATGATTTTATAGTTGTGGATAGATTTTCTAAGATTGCACTTCTCATCACATGTACAAAAAATAAAGATGTGTTACACATAGCTGACCTATTTTTCAAACAATTTATGAGATTACATGGTTTTCCAAGGACCATTGTTTAAGTTAGATACACTTAATTTGTTGGATACTTTTGGAAAACATTGTGGAAGAAGATGAAGATGGATTTGAAATTTAGTTCAACATATTTCCTACAAATTGATGGACAACCTAAAGTAGTGAATAGGAATTTAGATAACTTGTTAAGATGTTTGGTTGGAGAAAAGATAAGAAAATAGAATATGGATCTACCACAAATAGAGTTTGCATATAATAATTTAGTTAACACGATTATGATAAAGACACCATTTTTGGTTGCATATCAATAGCCCAAGGAATGTATTAGAACTAAGGGATATTAGTACGAAAGAGAAGAAGAGTCTAGAGGTAGATGGATTTTTAGAACATATGTAGGAAGAACATGTGAGAGTAAGAAGTGATTTGGAGAAAATGAATGACCAAGATAAGGAGAAGGCTAATGAGAAGGCATAAGGAGTTTGCAATTGGAGATGAAGTGATGCTATATCTCAAGAAAGAAAGATTTCTAGTGGGAACATAGAAGCTTAAAATTAAGAAGTGTGGTCCTTGTAGAATTATAAAGAGGTTTGATTCAAGAAAAGCATATGAGGTGGAATTATCACAAGGTTTGGGTATATCACTGGAGTTTGATATTGTAGAATTTTCCAATATCATGAAGGAGAGTTAGGAGATTGTAGCACAAAGGTACAATGAAAAAATCAAGTACCACAATAACAAAATTAAGAAATTGTGGATATTTTAATAGTGAAATTGGAAGGAGCACCCAGAACAAGTGGTATGAAGAATATTTAGTAAAGTACAAAGAAAGGTTTGAAAAAGACTCATCTTGGATTTCAAAGGCTAAGGGAGATCATCTTGGATTCCCTCAAGCCACTACAAACCAAGAGACTCACTTTTCATAGGTGTCTAGTGTAGGAGTTGTTGGAGATCAAATTACAAGATCTAAGAACTTCCATAAAAGAATATGCAAGATAACAACATAATCGTAAAAAGCTAATCAAATGTATAGAGAATCTTGCATATAAAAGCAAAGATAAGACATGAGAAAGTAGGACTAAAAGTTTGACTACCCCTCCAAATGTGAGATGCATGTGAGTACACTTGCTCAACAAGTGTGAAAACACATGTAGAGCCCACATGAGGTGAAACCAAATGTAAAAAATCTAAGTGAGCTTAAGTGTATTGTGAATAGGACTAACTAGGTATGATAATAACGATTTAAGTAATAAACACATTTCAAATGAACACCACCCTTAAGTGATACTTAAAGAGAAAGATAAACACTGAAAAATGAGTCCCAACAACTAGACCTAATAGTTGAATTATGGCATTAAATTATTGATCAAGTGACCTTCAAAGTGGATAAAATTTTTGAGTTGCTAATAAAAAGGGTAACAAAACAACTAGTACTAGTACTTCCAAACTTTGACAAGGTATTCCAAACGGATTGTGATGCAAGTGGAAATACAATAGGATCAATGTTGACTCAAGAAAGAATATTGATAGTCTATTTCAATAGAAAATTGAACGACACAAGAAGAAGATAGTCAATCTAGGATCAATAATTTAATGCCATAATTCAACTATTTAATGACATTTTACTGCAAGATCTTTCAAATCCTATAATTTGCACATTGTAATCAAACAACTAGGGCCTACCATGTCTGAACCCCATCACAACAAATTACAATTTTCTTGTGACTAGTAATTTTTTAAGAATATTTAATTTGTTGACCCATTGAGCGGTTGAGTTTGTTTAGTTGCATGGTTACATAATCCTTCATTGGACCCTCTAGCCATGATTGCATTAAATTCTCACCTACACTAAAAACACTTGAATAGATAATGTGGCTCTAATACTATTGTTAGAAGATTTCATATGGAACCTGAGCAAAATGGCAACCCCAAGAAATCAAAAACATGAAACTGTAAATTCCATCCACAAGATCTTAAAGACCAAGACTTTTTGGAATAATTTTTCTCTTTATATTTAAAATCTCCTACTCTTTTTTAGCATCATATTTTTCTTACAATTAAAACTAAATTTTCTTCTTCTACACTATGATAAATTCTTCTCTCTATCTATTGTCTACTATATCACTTAATGATCTAAACATCTAATTATAGCAATAAACTAGTACGCTAAACATAGTCTATTTTAAAACATAGAAAACAATCATATTTTTAACTTCTATTTTAACCCTTTTATTTCTTTAACTATTTGTTGTTGATCCTATTTTTAACAATCACTAAATTAGGTCATTGTTTTTCAATCTTATACTTTTTTTGATCTATTAAAATTGTTGCTCATATTTTTAACATTGTTGCTAATAATTTTGGATGTTAACTTTAATATTGATGTTGATTGTTTTGACTCTTACTACAACCTACTTGACATTATTTTTTATTGCAAATTACCTTAAAGAAAATAGAAAACAATAATTACCAATTTGAAAGACACATAATTTAAAAATATTTAATTCAAAAATTCAAAATTATCTATTCTTCAACACATAAACACCTCAAAAATATACTATTTAAAATAAGATATTTTTACATGTTAGCCCTCAGAGATAGACTAGATGGCCAAACCATTGGAAAACACAAATAACGGTCGCATGTTCAATTCTCCTAGATTTACCTCCACATGGGTGGATAGCCCACGAGAACAGAGGTTATAATGATGCGTATTAGGAATTCACTTCATAGGTCCACCAAATATTGACGACTCCATTTTTAAAAATAAACAATAAAAAAAATTATAAATCAAAGAATTTTAAAAACAATCCACAATAAAATAAAACTAAAAAAACAAGTATCTATCCAAAAATGATTAAATAAATATCATTTAATGAAAGTTTAGAAAATTAAATACTTTGTTCATATCATGAAAGATAAGATTATTTACTAAAAATCGCAATAACAATAACAACATAATAGTACCTTAAAAAATGGAAACCACGAATCATTAAGAAACAAAGTTGACACTAAGAAAAGTGTTGGATGGAAGAAAATCTCATAAGCATCTATAGTTAGAAAAATTAGGTCTCAAAGTAGTAACAAGGATTATAAAAATATATACAAATAAGACTATTGGGTTTAGGATGTGAAGATTAGACTTTAAACATGTTAGAATTATATATAATATTTGGTCAGGCTAATTATTTATTAAATAAATTTAAATAATTATTAAAAAATTATATATATATAGTTAGTATGGTGAGTAAGTTGTTTAAATCATTTCTATATGTGATTTTTAATTAAAACAAGAGATAATCATAGGATTAGAAACATGTTATATAATTTGTGTATGTCTCTTAATGAAATATCTCATTACTATATATTATTTCAATACAAAAATATAATACGGTATCAATGTCATCTCAAATCCGGCAACTTTGATAAAAGAGTAAAATATTTTCATTAGTAGAGTAGGCCTAAGGATTGTAGTGGCTCTCAAGATGAGCTATCATGCTGCAGTTCAAATTGGGCAAGTGGGTTGTTGAAGTTTTGAGAGGGGAAGACACACCCATTAAATACACAATAGATTCATATCTTTGTATTGGATTTAGAGGGTAAATAATTCATGTATATTATGAGACTTTGTGAACAATGAGTTTAGAGTCTCAGACATTCAAATGTTAAAAATGAAAATTGTCAATGAGGAAAGAGTGGCAATTGTTGGAGAAGTGCAATGAACAACCACATCCAATAAAGCTAAAGTGAGTATTTGAAGCAAAAATATAAGGCTTCAATTTTGTGGATTCATTTTCCTACTAGATTCAAACAAAACTCTAATGTTTCAGTTTTGTGGATTAATTTTCCTCCTAGATTCATTCTTGCTAAGAAAAACACTACACATAGGACCTATGTATTTAAGGAAAAAGAGTGAAAACACAAGAACAAATTTTTTTTTAAAATGGGTGCATTGGGCATCCTAACTTCATTAACTTGTCACCTAAATTCTCAATTACACAACAAAATGACTATATATAATCATTATATAGCTAACCTCGTTACATAAAATCACTAAACTAATTACCTATGAAATATAGTCAATGTGGGATAAATCCACGTCCTAAAGATAGGTATTAATTAAACATAATATTAATGCAACATTAATATTCCAACAATTATCCTATGCTAGTTATAGTTTCTTATAAATCCAACTAAATGTGGATTAAGTGTAGTGCAACTTCCATTGGAAATTAAAGTAGGTGATATTGTGCTTATGCATGCTCAAGAAAATATCATGGGGCAATGAGGTGCATTGTTGTGTGCAATGATATTGCAAGCATGATATAGTTTTAAATTGTACAAAATGTGATAACATGGGGCAATGAAGGTTACCTTTACTCCTTGGAGTACAATGCCACCAATACAACTATGAAATATTGGCCCACTTCCATAATTTGATGATGCAATCTAAATTGGCGAAGTATGCAAACAATGAATGGTAAAGCTCCAATTTGAATTTTTTTTGTGAGAATACTCTTGGGTTTGAAAATATATTTTGTTTAAAAACTTACCAATTTAGAGTACATGTAATTGAGCAATATAGGGAACCTTGAAATTTTCAAGTTAAAGAACATAATAGGATTAATTTAATAAATTTTGATCCAAAAAGTTTTTAATGAAAACTATGCAAAATATTGTTGTTAAATACCTTTCAAAAGCATTTTGCTCTAACTCATATAGGTTTTGAGATTTAATTATTTTAGAATTCCTATATTATAGTTTTAAGCTTAAAAAAGGTTTTGACAAAACTTTGCCAATATTAGAAACAATATTATAGAACACCCCTTGGAAGGATTTCACTCCATCTTTCATGATTTATGAGTTAAATGTTTTCTCACTTCAACTTCATTAAAAGATCATTATTTTGAACCTACATAATTTTATTTTATTTTTGTAACAAGGTGAATTATCTATGATACCTAACAATTGTATAAAGATGTTTTGATTTTGGGAAGTGCACTCTAATGAAAGAAATAGACCAAGAGAACATCTTGTCAGTACCTTTGGAGAACATGTCAAAATCACTGGAGAGCTCTATGATGCATTATATAGTACACATGACAATATTGATCAGCCTACCTAAGTGATCTAGATTTCTGAAAATGCTTACGTACAATAGAAAGTTGGAGGACAACTTCCAAACTTGAACTTGCTATTTGTTTATAGACTAGATTTATGATTACATGACAATTTTAGTTCAAAAAAAAGGTTGTTCACTAAGACCCAAATCGATTGAAGACCACACTTGTTGCCAATTGAGTATGATCTCACTAGAAGTAGCGAGGCCCACTCCAACTACTTTGTTTTCCAAATATCTATGGACGTTCATATTCAAGTGGTGTTCATTATTATGGTCAAGTGTGTGTCCATGTTCATATGAGTCTGATGAGGTCATTTCCACTAAAGAAGCATAATAAGGCCATTCCATCAATTGCTCAATGTGACTAGTTGAGTGTCCCAACTCCTATCTAATGTACTATGTAGCAAACTATTGAGTGTGTACATGTCTATTTAATGATGTATGGACTGCAATGTGTATCCCAATTCATGCATTATGGATGTTTCTCACTGTTGTGAGTATATATTCATCAATTGATTGTAAATATTTTGAACAATGTATATATGACTTAGTGCACATTTATTCTCTTCACATCTTTGAAATATGGCATAATAAGAAGGTAATGTTAAGAACTTTATTACAGCATAATATGTAGCTAATATACATGGTTAGAAGGTTGTTAGTTATCATATAGATTTAAATAATTATTTAAACCTATTAAATAAATAATTTACATACATTGGATTTTTATTTATGTTTTCTGAGTTTTTTAAACCAATGTTTAAATAATCATTTATATCTACTATTAATTTTATATATATAGTCTTGGTTATTACGTTGTTATGTAACATAGCTTGTTATTACGGAAAAAGAGGAGTTTGAGCTTCAAGATAAAGGGTACATTCTACAAAATAGAAAGAGAAAAACTATATGTAAAATGTGTAAATACCTTTCTATTTAATTAATAAAATATCTCTATTATATGGAAAACATTATTACTAACTTCTTCATACTAAAAAGATAACCAAGAAAATACTAAATAGTATTGAGCTGGCTCTAAGGGATAGCAAACACTCTAAGGGTACGGTCCCATGGAGGGGGGCTTCCTAAAAAATTTCAGCGGTGCTGCTGAGATTTTTTAGGAATATTTTGAAGACGGTGGTCCCATGAATTCAATTTTGCAATTCAGCTTAAAAGTTTGAGCTCCAAAATTCAAGGGACGAAGTGGAGTAAATTGATAAAAATTAATAAACAAATAAAAATTCTCTCATTTTTTAGTTTTTTTTAGGAATTTAAAATTCAAAGTGATAGACAAGTGGCAAAAAAAATTCCTAAAAAATTCCTAAGCTGTAGGGGCAATTTCTAGCCCCACCTCAGGGTACGGTCCCATGGAGGGGGGCTTCCTAAAAAATTTCAGCAGTGCTGCTAAGATTTTTTAGGAATATTTTAAAGATGGTGGTCCCATGAATTCAATTTTGCAATTCAGCTTAAAAGTTTGAGCTCCAAAAATCAAGGGACGAAGTGGAGTAATTTGATAAAAATTAATAAACAAATAAAAATTCTCTCATTTTTTAGTTTTTTTTAGGAATTTAAAATTCAAAGTGATAGACAAGTGGCAGAAAAAATTCCTAAAAAATTCCTAAGCTGTAGGGGCAATTTCTAGCCCCACCTCAATTTCACCCACTGAAATTTGCAGTCCTAAAAGGTAGGGGCTGTGCTATTTTTCAGGGGGAGATTCCAATTAATCCTGTAGCATAATTTTGTTTGCTCCATGAGACCGCTTGATCCATGAAAATAGAAGCCCAAGCCGCCCCATGGGACCATACAGTCAATTTCACCTGCTGAAATTTGCAGTCCTAAAAGGTAGGGGCTGCTATTTTTCAGGAGGAGATTCCAATTAATCCTGTAGCATAATTTTTTTTGCTCCATGGGACCACTTGATCCATGAAAATAGAAGCCCAAGCCCCCCATGGGACCATACAGTAAAGCAGCACATAGGGAGAATATCATTGTGAAATTAGCGCTCTTGCTTCCCAAAGTGGAAACACACCTGTGGCTCCTCAAAATATTCCTACCGGATAAATTTGCTGGGATGGTGGTGCCAGATATAAACCAGGCGGCTGGTCCAAAGGTGCAAGCAATGGTAGCAGAAGGATCTAGTTTAGCATCTTCACTGAGGAGGGAGGAACTAACAAATGCACGAGGATATGCCACGAGAAATTAGGATTCCCGGAGCTTAATATGATGATGTGGGAAGAGTATTATAAGGGCTACATGTTCACCATCACCATGGTCGTTTGGAGGTTGGGAGTGATTATACCATCCCCTACTTCTGTTCACCACTCCAAGCATAGTAGAGAAATATGTTCCCCATGTTAGCAAGAATGCGTTGGGGCCCTTCTAATAGCAATAATGCTCCTTGGATGGAGGAAGTGGACTCCACTCAAGTTATGCATGGAGGCAGGGAGTCGTGGAGGATAGTATAAAGCTTAAGGCTTCAATTATCCTTTTCTTCTAGGTGCCAGTTAGTAGGTTAGGTTAATAGTTTGCTAGTGTGATGTATGGAGTTGTCTGTGGTATGTTATGACTGTTGTAGATCTATGCTGGCATTTTGAATTTCATCTCTGTTATCTGTTGTTGGAAGATATGCACTTTCATTTTCATGGGTGAGGGGGCCTATAGAACCCACATTATTATATCTATAAAAAAAATGCAAAATATATCCAAAATGAATTTCTTTGGCTTTTCCTTCACACGACACAACTCTCTTGCTCTATTAACTTCAGGCATTTCTCCAATAATTTAATCTGACAAGATGAATACCTGTCTAACTTATTAAGTTATTATTTAACCGCAAAGAACGGCAAAAAAATAATCGTATATAACCAGATTCCCTAAAATGATCATTTGAGGAATTAACAGCAAAAATGTGATACAGATAAACTTTCAGCTGTAGATTGTCATCTACTACAAAAGCAAAATTTCAATTGAATAGTATGGACTCTGACCTCTAGAGAACTCTTTAACGATTCTACAAAATTGTTGAACTTATGAACTAGAAATATATGTTCACCTCTCTACCATCATGTATTTCGCTTACATGGTCCCTGGCTTCTGTCAAAGCAACCTGTGAATACTAGACTGTTAAAATCAGTACAGGCAATACTAGGGATATAAATCTCACAGCACAAAATGTTGTTAACAGTTACCTGTCCAAGTTTGGTGAGAAAGTTACTTGACAAATTAATTGAATTCAGAGCGGGATCTTCACTAGCCTTTAGCGCCTGAGCTAGAGCAAAGGCTCCCTTATCCTATGCAAAATATTTATAAACCTTGTGAAAATGCCCACAAGGAGAGACTTGTGCTTTTAAACCTGCATAATTATGAAGGGAGTAACTCGATTCATACCCTGATTTCATTGAATCCTAAATCCAAAGATGTTAAAGCTTCATTGAGAACCTTCAAGCTCCTAGCCAAGACAATCACACCCTGCAAATAGAAAAATGATATGTATAAATAGCATTGCAAAATGCCATAAAAACACCCTGATTGAGCATACATAGGGATCAATTGCTGACGGACACATACATCGTCACTTAGACCATTGGCACGAAGGTCTAGTGTGGAAATAGTTGTGTTGTACTTCAAGGCTTCTGCTATATATTCTGCACCCTTCACACCTATCTGGAAAGAGAGCAGGACAAAATAAAACTTTATCTAATAGTTGATGATGTCAAAAATTGCAGCCAGAGACTGCAAACAAACACAATATCCTTAGAAACTATAGAGAAGAACAAAATGTTGAAGAAGGTTTCATAATATGCAACTTCACTGCTACAAACCTGGCACCATCCTAATCTAAGATTTTGTACATTGCCATTGAATTTGAGAACTTCCATCAAATTTTTAATTCCATCTGGACCAATCGGATTGTAGCTAAGCTCCAACTGCCAATGAAAAATTATTAACATAAGCAAAAGACCAAACTGCACACGGGTTCTGTATTTTTCAAAAGAAATCATATAATGAAGGTTTGCTAGTGACTTACTGTCTTGATGACTCGGTTGTCTTTGAGCATTTCAGCTATGTGGTTAACACCTTCAGCGTGAATGTTATTTCCTCCCTATAGATGAAATGGAGTAAATGCAAGCAAAAATAAGATTTATAACACATTACGACACACAAAGTGATGGTGAAAAGCAGTGCAACGTCTTTACCAAGTCAAGAGTTTCCAATTTTCTATTCCGCCTCAGAGCCTTCGCAATTTTTTCTGCTCCCTGTCATCGTCATGATTGTCATAAACTCTTCAACTAATTATTATTAAACTAACTCACCCAAAAGAATCAAGAAATTCAAATTCTTAGGCCTAAAAACATGCACGGATGTATATGGGATAATAATTATGCCTATATCAATAGGAAAGTAGCCTCCTACATGTGAAGTATCATATTTACTTTAGGTAAATAGCTAAAATTAATCTCCCATTATTTGAATTGTAAACAAAAACATTGTTTGAAATATAAAAGGCATGTAGCTGCCTTAATGTCATATAAACAAACATATAAACTCTTCAACTAATTATTATTAAACTAACTCACCCAAAAGAATCAAGAAATTCAAATTCTTAGGCCTAAAAACATGCACGGATGTATATGGGATAATAATTATGCCTATATCAATAGGAAAGTAGCCTCCTACATGTGAAGTATCATATTTACTTTAGGTAAATAGCTAAAATTAATCTACCATTATTTGAATTGTAAACAAAAACATTGTTTGAAATATAAAAGGCATGTAGCTGCCTTAATGTCATATAAACAAACATATCGACGGTGAGGATTTGGGTTTTGGGTTCAGGATCAGATTTGTGGGTCTTGTGGGTCTCGTCTCAGATTCAGCCAAAAAAAAAATTACAAAAATCATAATTATATACATATTTGAAACCTGAAAACAGGAATGCTAGAGACAATATACATATTTCCTTGTATTTTTTATGTACTGGAATATATATGAGTCTTATACAATATTAATAAAATTTATGTATAATATAATAACAAATTATAAATAAAGATAAAATATATTATTATAGATTTTAAGAATTAATTAACATTAGGCATTAATAACTTTCATATAAGTCTCTAAGACAATGCATCCACATTAGGCATTAATATTTAATAACTTTCATATAAGTCCCTAAGACAATGCATCCAGAACGTTCCTCATTCAAATTAGGACTCTGGTTTTTGTTTTTATTTTGTTATTTTTTGAATGATATGAAGCTAGCAATTAAATTCACCGTCATTAGATAAGAGAATCGCAATTAAATTAACTAACATTGAAAAGTGACTCCTGATTAAAAAGGACAATAGACCATAAAACAAGTGAGGGCCGAATGGACTGCAACAGACAAAGCAGTGTCACCAAGAATGATGAATCCATAGGAGGCAAACCAAGCACTGGCCCATGGATTCGCCAGGATTCACTTGGGTTTTGTTCAGGTTCATCTGGGACAAACCCACAGACTGTTTTCCACCCCGTCCAAATCCCCAGCCAGACTGAACCAGGTTCAAAACAGTCCAAGATTTGGGATCTCTGCTGAAAAGAACCAGCGACACTGTAAATAAAGATAAGCAGTGAAAATTACCTCATCACCAATGTCGTTCATATACAGATTAAGCCATATTAAGCTGTCCGATTTCTTTATATATTCTGCTATATGAAATGCACCCTTTGAACCAATGCCATTGTTTCCAATGTCGATGGTACCAATTATATCTGTCACAGGATTTCATCAAGTCATATCTCATTCTTGGCATTGTAAATGAGCAGGTTCATGAAAGGTGAGCAAACTATAAATGCAAACACAGAATGGTAGTGAGATGCACTTACCTTCAACAGAAAAGTGAAAAATCGATTGAAGACTATTTACCTTTATGGGCTTGTAATCCTGACATCAATTTCCGAGCCCCCTCGTTTCCAATACCATTTCCATGTAAGTGAATTTCCTGTAAAAAACTCATTCCAAATATATCAGAACCAGGGCTATTTTCACATTTCTTGAGAATTTTCAAATACGGTGGACATATTAAATTATGACCAGCAATAGACATAAGCAAGGTCAGATATAAGTTAGGCGAACTTATTAAACCCTGTCAAAAGTGAACCTAAAAATAGAATCAGCATAACTCGGGAACATAAAATTGAACACCAAGATATAGTTGATAAAAAATAAATATTACCCAAACGAGAATCAACTTCAACAACATTTAACTAATACCAAATAATCTATCCATATATTAGATCCAATAGGCAAAAAATTTAATGGGTTTATCTGACTATTTTTTTCCACCATGTTCATGCACAGGTAAAATCCTTGCTTCTATTTTTTAGCAGTTTTTCAAACTCTTAATAATACATGAACAATTGCTTTGATTCATCGTGTCTATATCTTCATCCAAAATTAGAAACTTCATAAATATTTTTAAGCATAAATTGACTCATCAAAGTCATTAAAGCAATGACTACTCATGGAATGAGTAGAAATGCATCTGGGATTTAACTGTGTAAGCATTTTTGCATCAGGAGGAATGAAAAAAGGATGGAAAAAATAGCAAGAGAGCAAATAGAAGAAAAAAACATGGCAGGGAAAACAAACCCTGTCGAGAGTAGGAGAAAGTAAGCATAGTTTTCAACAGGAGGAAGCATCAGTTATGGATTTGAAGTGGATCAGAGAGGAAGGAGAATTCTAGCAGAGTGTTCATGCTTAAGTTGAAGGTGAATCAAAAGAAGAGGAAGAAGTGGTGCATTTTTGGCTAACAGAGATAATTGTGTGCAGTAACATTTAGATCATTGAATCCATGTCATGTCCCCTTTTACAAATTAAAATTATTAAGCCCAGTCACTTTGTTTTGGGGGCCAATTTAAATAATATTATTTTAATAAATTTAAAAAGTTTCTTTTAACACTTAAATATAAAAAATATTTTTAATTCTTGGAGGGAAAGTAAAATTAAAATTAAAATTAAAATATATATATATTGAGGGCCCAAAAAAAGCAACTATAAAAGGAGCACTTTTCCTCATTCATGATCATTCAAGTTATCCATTTTGCATCCAATTTTCAAATTTGAGCAGTTTGTTGATGTTCAATCTAGGGCATCCAAAGACGAAAACCCTTGGTTTGTTGAGGGTTTGAGAAGACGAAAAACCTTGTTTCCATTTTAGATGATTCCATCTAGGGATCACAATTGTGCTGATTTGCGAGGATTTGAAAACATTTTTAGTTTGCTACAGTGGCGCTACAGTACCCGCTAGTGTGTTCTTTGCAAGCAAATGTCATCTTTGGGTGTCAAAGCATGATTGAGGGTTACTAGGTGGATTTCAAAAACATTGGTGACTTTTCCAACATCAACTAGGATAGATCTATGATATTTCCATCATCATTGCTATGCACCATCATTGGAAGGAGGAAATCAATCATCTAGGGCAAAAATTCAGTTATCCAGCTGCTGCTTCTGTACTTCTTCAGCAATCATTGATCTAAAAACTGTCATATAAGTGAGGTGCCACCTTGCAAGAGGGAGAATTCAGAATCATCTGCATGTTATAGGTGTTTCCAAGGCAGATCAAGCCTTAATCAGCAAATGTTCGAGTTACCAGCTTGCCATACCATTCTAGGGTTTGTTTTTGTGATTGGTTATAAGGATCAGCAATAACATCAGCATTTTCAGTCATAACCAGCATTTCCAATCATTACTGCCATCTTGAGAGCAATCATACAGCAGGATAACCCTCAGCACATTCCGTACAACAGGACATACAGCCTTGTTCATGAGTGAAAAAAAAAAAATCACTATTAAAAAATCACTTGTGTCTTGTAAATTTCTGATCAGCTTTTGGGCAAATAAAAATAAATAAATTCTCTTGAGATTTTCTCAATGAGATTGTCATCTACCTAGGGTTTTCAATTTTGCAAATTTTGTTTTATAATTCAAACTGGGGTTTGTAATTATTGATCAATTCACCATTGGCTGTTTGGTTTCAATTTATTTCATAAAAATCAGAAAGTTGCATAGAATATTGCATTGGGGACATTACAGCAGTATCAAAGCTTGATCTTGCCAGCCTGCAAGGTTTGAGTGCAGATATACAATGGACACAGGATGAAAGGGAACTAAGGGGAAAGAAGATAGAGGAAGATATAGATCCTATCCAAGATTTTAAGAAAAAGCTTTTGGAGCAGTTTATTATCAGCTATAAAGCTCTAGATTCATTTAGACAAACGCAACAAGAAGATCCTGTTCAAAGGGCATTATTAAAGGATAAATGTGAAAGAGATGAGTGCAAGCTTCTTGCCTTTTTTTGAGTATGAGAAAAAGTCTGATATTTATAGTGGATGAAGAAGGAATCAAAACCACAAGAAGAGGCTAAGGAAGGGATCGAGAAGCAAAAAGAACAATCAAATTCATAGCCACAAGACACCATTTGCAAGAACAGAAGCAAAATATCGATGAAGTCAAGGAGGAAAAGGCATCAATTGGATGTGAAGAGCCCAAGATGGAGGAAGATGTGTCAATTCATGCACTATACATTGATCTTCCAAAGAGTGAGCCATTGATTGATCTCAAAGTAGCATTATGGATGGGCATGCATCTAAAGAAAATATTTTGAGTTGCAGGGATAAAAGTGTTGAGGGTATCTTCACAATTCTTATTTCAACAAAAGATGGTGAGCTCCTTGTTGGCAGCGTAAGGTATGAAAATGATGATCATATTTTGGATTTGTTGCTTCCTCCTAAGTCACTACAAAATTCTTGTCATGATGGAAAGCATGCTAAAAAGAGTAATAGAGTAAGAAATACAAACTTGCAATATAGGTCGTGTGGACTCTTTCATTCAAGTTCAAGATTGTTTTTGCATATGGGATACGGGTGAAATTTTTAGGATCAAAGTGGATAGAGGCATTGATATCACTACTAACTTGTTCATCTCTTACATTGAAAGGAAGTTGAGGAATCATATAAGATTTATTGTGCATTTTAAATGTTCACAATTCATAGATCACTTGTGGGAGCTAAGTACCGCAATTGAAGACAAGACCATAGGGGATGGCCAAATGGAGACGGTCACCACAGGATGCTTGATGTTAGATGATGGTTAGCAAAATGGATGTCAATTTGATGTTCAAGATTTTGTGGCTATGTGAATGGAAGATCATTGGTTGACAATCACAACTTCTTCCAAAGTGAGATGTTTGATCAAAATGGCATTCAGTCTAATTTGAATAAGTTCAATATTACACTCCTAAGGTGGCTACCAAATGGAACAATCATACGATGGGACTTTCTTATTGAGAATTGCCAACTTGACATAATAAAGATGAGTATTGGTTGCAATAGGCATGAGCCAAAGGCCGCTTTGAATATGGTTCCCAATTTTAGATCTGCTGACCTCAACATTTCCACCACTTCCCACATTTTCCTTGCAGCCAAAGAGATTTCAGTCACATGCTGGGGGAGTTTCCAGCCCATTGTCATTGTTGAGGTGTTTGCAGCTAGTACAAGGTGGTTTCCAGCCATTACATTTCTTATTCTAAGCAAAAGAATGCGATGCTACAGCCAAGAATATCTCTTGGTTTAATGTTGTGTGTAGAAGGTATCACATGTTGAGATCACTACATGCAAGCATTCCAGCATTTTTTGCACTGTTGGGGAGAAATTTGGGGTGATGTATGACCATCACAGCCACCTTCCGGCCCGCATACAATCTGATCCCGACCATTTTTCACACAGTAAAGCTTGGGATATCATGGAAAGAGAAATCATTTGAAGAAAAAGTCGGCCTGTCATACACTCACCCATTTTGTGACCAATTTTATCACATTGAAGGTTGCTTTGAAACATTAGTGAAGAATGGTCCCAATCTTCAAACTCAAGGACCAATACTTGAGTTGATGTTGTCGATTGAGTCTTCAATGAGCATAGCACTTGGCTTCCAATGAAAAGGAATGTAGAGGTAAGCTATTATTCCATTCTTCTTTTGCCTACTTTATGAGTTTTAAACTTTTATGTTAATCACATTGATGGTTTCTTTGAAACATTAGTGAAGAATGGTCCCAATCTTCAAACTCAAGGACCAATACTTGAGTTGATGTTGTCAATTGAGTCTTCAATGAGCATAAAACTTCGCTTCCAATGAAAAGAAATGTAGAGGTAAGCTGTTATTCCATTCTTCTTTTGTCTACTTTATGACTTTTAAACTTTTATGTTATTCTTTTAAAGAGAAGGCCTCTATGGGTTATGTATAAGAGGGTATGGACATGGCCAAGTAGGTGTTGATGACAAATATCCTACGTTTCACCAAGTTTCCGGTAGAGGGGGATGGGGGGATGGTGGGACGCGTTTCGGGGACAAGATTTTTTTAGGGGATTTTTGGGGACGGCAAAGGGGAGAGAGAGAGAGATTTTTAAAATATTGGGAAATTTCAAATTTCAGATATTCATATGAATAATGATAACAATGAACATTGATAAAGTTGCAAATGTAATCATATTGACATATACATTATAGAGTCGAACAAATTAATAGTACTGCAGCTACTTAATTGCTTCTATAATGTCCCCTATCCTAATTTGCCCTAGAATGTGCCTATGGGTCACAATCTCCACAAACTAGGGTTAGGGTTTTCACCTTATCAAATGAATAGCTCCTTGATGATGTATTTTGAAATGTGCAAACCTGTATTCAATCCATGAACAACATTCCCAAACACGCATATATACATTTGTTAGCATTAATCTGTGGCAACACATTTATAGACTATCAATAATGCAACCTATTGTGAACTAGGAGGAATAGCATGGTGGGTCCACTTGAAGCTATATGCCAAGCCTAAGAGGTTGTGTACCACAACACTCCCTATTGGCAACTTGTACCTGCTTTCCTCATCCATGTTACAACCTTAGAAGACACTTTGCCCACTTGTGGGAATAGGCGGAGCTCCAAAGCGGTCTTGGCACTTCCACCCCTCCATGGCCCATCCTTTTCTTAGGATTGGGCAGACCGTAAGTAGAATCCCACCCCTCCATGGCCCATCCCTTTTTTAGGATTGGACAGACCGTAAGTGGAATCCAACCCCTACATGGCCTATCCCTTTCTTAGGATTGGGCGGACCATAACTGGAATCTCTAGGCAAGCACCACTCTCCCCAAGCCCCTTTCGCCCAAGCGAGTTTCCAAACAAATTCAAACACTCAAATTTAGCTTAGGTATTAATATTCAATAGTATCCATACATGTTATGGCATTCTCAAGAATAACATCTAAATCCATGCCTACAATAATAATGCATATTAATACTAGAAATGCTATGCAAATCGCTTTGCCTTCATTCCCAATCGATCTGTTCTTCACACTTAGAAAATATCGTTAGTGTTGATCAAGCAGTTAAGTCTCTACTATCCATACTTATTTAAAATATCATAATTATTTATAAGGCCTAATAATTGCTGCAAGCATCATTATTGCATAATATATATATATATATATAATCATCATTAATTAGTTCTAGGCTTAACAGTTCTCACCCTTGCATGAGCATGCATATTATCTATATTTATATTTATTTATTTACATATATAAACATATATATTTATTTGAATGTATATATACATATATTTTATAATCATATTATATACTTGTTGATTTGACTCCTTTTATATCTCTTTCCCAATCTGTATTTACCTTTCTAAGATCTGCATATATCTCTTGGTCTGCTTTAACACTCAAAAAGTATATATTTCAGATCCATTTTCTATTCCTTATTCTCAATCTGCTTTTCAAATCATATTACATTCATTCCTTGATGCCTCTCCCCACTCATCTATTTCCCCTTTTATATCTACCATGGTGGGGAGAGTCACATTCCTTCATTTACAATAGACACACCCTTTCATAATAGCTTATCATTGGAAAGAGTCATGACTATTCACATATTAATTATCATTCTTTTATTAACTAATCCACAGTCCTTTACCAACTATAATTTCTGCTACCTTTAGAAATATTGATCGCTGCTTTTTAGATTCCTAATCGCTGCTTATAGACTTCTGATTTTCAATGCTGCATCTTTATTTCTTCCCATATTACTTAATCCCTGCCCATGCTGACCGATTTCTGACTATAATTATAATCGCTGCCTTTTTTTATCTGTCTTCCCATATTACTTAATCACTGCCCATGCTGACCAATTTCTGACTATAATTGTAATCACTGCCTTTTTTTATCTGTTCACTGTGTTTTAAGAGATGCTTTAGGAATCATTAGTAATCGTTACAGGCAATTACCTCTTCTTCTGTATTATTTTATGTTATATTAAATTGTTAATATATTTTTAATATTTATTCTATCTTCATTTTATTTATTCATTTATGTTTTTTATAGTATAGTTATAAATTGACTTTATTATAAATATATTTATTTGTCTATATTATATTGTAATGATTATTATTATAGTAATATTTAAATTATTTATATTTATATTTTAGTGTTTATACTGTAGTTTGTTTTATTTGTTTATTTGTATTTCCACGCTTAGTTATTTTGATGTTCTATTTCAGAGACATGATAGTCCACCCTGCCCAAGATTGCTTGTCCTCAAGCAATCACAACTCCAAACATCTTTTCACTTCAATAGTTACACCTCCTCAACTCAAGAAGCATTTTGACAAACAAGCTTTAGCAATTTTCATAATTCTTAAGCATAAAGTAGTCATAAACACACATGGAGTAATCTTGTTTGAAGACACATCCGACATGAAGCAGGCACACAAATACACGTAAGTCACAAAGTATACACTTGAATACATAAATCACCAAGTAGCTTAACTAGATAAACAAGTATCTCAAGCAAGCGAGCGGGTAGCTCAAGCACATAGGCAAGTAGCTTAAGCAGGCAAACAAGTAGTTCAAGCAAACAAGCAACCAGCTCAAGCACACAGGCAAGTAGCTCAAGCAGACAAGCAAGTAGCTCAAGCACGCAAGCAACCAACTCAAGCAAGTAGGCAACCAGCTCAAACATGCAACCAAGTAGCTCAACACACACATGTCCATAATGCATCTTGGATAGAAAGAATATCGGTGTGTTGTGCACTACACTGTGGGTCCTAACCTTTCCTCCAGTCTTCTACACCATTGGACAAATGGGAAGAGGATTTGGTGCATCTCATACTACACTGCGGTTCCGTCCTCAACCCCACAAGGTTAAGTATACTGTTTGACAACTGGGAAGGGCATTCGGTGCATCCCATACTGCATCGCGGGTCCGTCCACCATCCCAAGGTCACCCAGTATACATATGAACACACAATATACACTTGAAGTCACAAAGTATATGCAAGGTATACACATAGTTGCATAAATACATGTAGGTCACAAAGTATACACGTGGAAGGCATACACATGCATTACTGGCTTACTTAAGAAGGTTGAATAGTTAAGTCCAGTTGCATGGTAGTTAAAGTGGGAATGTCCCACAGGATGGCAGGAACATGCTCTGATACCACTATAATGTCCCCTGTCCTAATTTTCCCTAGAATGCGCCTATGGGTCACAATCTCCACAAACTAGGATTAGGTTTTTCAACTTATCAAAAGAATAGCTCCTTGATGATGTAATCCGGAATGTGCAAACCTACATTCAATCCATGAACAACATTCCCAAACATGCATATATACATTTGTTAGCATTAATCTGTGGCAACACATTTATAGACTATCAATAATGCAACCTATTGTGAACTAGGAGTAACATGGTGGGTCCGCCCGAAGCCATATGCCAAACCTAAGAGGTTGTGTACCACAACTTACCCTGTTAGTAAAAAGGCTTCCTAGGCAAAACCAACAACCTCTAGACACAGGCAACACACAATACTATACCATACAAGAACCATACATACATAAGGTTACATTACTTCCAGAGTAAAATAATCAAGTATATCAACAGCACAATACATACTGTTGTCATAGGAGTGTCATCACAAAGTTGCATGGGTTACCCTGGCAGATCTTCCTAGGCCACAGCCCCCATCTTGGGTTACCCTGGTAGCCTCTCACAACCCTCAGCCCCACATGCAAACCGATGCAGAATCAATTATCTTTCAAAAGAACAAGATAATGATCTTGCCATTTCAGGTCTTCCCGTCTCATCCCAAGTCTAAACAAGCCCTTGAGCCCATGAGCGAGGCACAATTAACAAGTTATATGATTTAAGCTCCCCTTTCCCCTAATACAATTATTTAATTTCCATTGAATTAACTAACTCTCACATGAGTTATTCTGGCACCACTTTGTGCGTCGGCCCCCATTGAGAGCCACTCTCCTACTGACAACACAAGGATCTAATCCAAAACCCAAGGGTAAACAAAGTGCACACAACGGATATTAAATCCCAATCCAAAATATAAGAGGCAACACATCTCATTCGTAGTAACTGGGTGTTTAAATTGAATCACAACCAAGTGCACTACCCAAGGGAAATCAAAGGGTTGAACCATAAATCACAACCCCCTCACAAAACATCATCTGGAAGACTTACATACATGACTATCCAATTTCCCCAACTTACGAGAACAGAAGAAATCATAATTTAATAGGCAATTCAGGCAAGAAATAAAACTACCATTAGGATTTCCTAAATCCAATTTCCATCTCAAGAATAAAATAATACATTGCTCAAATAAACTAGCTTATTACAATTTCACTTACATAGAATAAAAAAATTAATTCTATTTGTTTTAAACCAATTTCCCAATTTCAACTATATAGAACTCAAATTTCCTCTTTTAAAACATTTCATTTTAAAATAACTAACTTGTGCTTTCACATGCACCTATTATATTCATTTTAAATATAAATATAAATATATAATATATATATATATATATATATATATTTTTAAATATTAATTTACAATTTTCAAACAATACTTAACATATATATATATATATATATATATGTACATATATATAAATATATATTCATATACATATATGCATTTACATGCATATTATATATATAATATATATTAAAAAATATATATAAAATCAAAATCGCATATATTTTAAGGGGCAGACGAAGGTTTAATAGCCACCATTATTGGTTGGCTGTGTTGGGTTGTATGCACAATCGGCTCCCCATATGGGGCGCACAGCCTGTGAAGGCAACGCTGGCACTGCCTCCACAGTCGGCCTCCCTATGGGGCGGCGGTTGTGGGGACAGCCCCAGCCTCCCCCATATGCATTCAATCCTTATAAAAAAAAATTAAGATTTTCCTACGATTCATTAAAATAAAAACATCGTACGGAAATTCAATCCAGCTTTCCTTCGAATGCAATTTTTAACAGGGATTTTTATAATCAAATATGCTTATATTTATATATATTTATATATATATATATAAAAATAAATTAGAATGATTGCCCGAGAAGAGCAATTTTTTTAACAAAAGTTTTCTACAGGGGGTTTTTAAAAAAAAATTCCAGAGAAGCAAATTTTTACAAAAAATTCTACAAAAGGATGTTTTCAAATTTTTACCAAAGGTTTTCAATTTCCCAACCAAATAAAACTAATTGGCAAAACAAAACAAAACAATAATCTTCTACAGGAAGATTTTTTCCCATACAAACAAAAAATTTCACAAATTTTGATAGGAAGATTTTAAATCCATTCCTACAAAGATTTTCCAAATCTTCTATTGTTTTCTCTCTGGGATTTATATTGTTTTAAGAACAATTTCTACAGAGGCTCAAAAATTTTTACGGCAATTTTCCAATTCCAAACAAATCAAAGCTTAAAACAATTTCTACAGAAGCTCTAAGCTTTCATAGCAATTTTCCAAACATGGCAATCTTTCAAATTTACAAAATATATTAAAGCTTCTACACAGATAACATATTCTTCTTGTACAGGCAATCTTTCCAATTTGCATATAAATAAAAACAATTTAAAGAACCTGTTTTCGGATGCTTGAGGAAATGATGTTTAAAGTAGAATTTCGCCTTCAGATTCCAATTTACCAAAGCTTCTTCCAAATTATCCACTTTTCCAAAAAGAAGAAAACAAAGCCAGAGCCAAAATTTCTCGAGAACTTCTTTTCCAATTTTCAACAACCTCTTCTTTAAAAAATATCTTTCTTCATTACCGTGAAGTAGTCTCTTTCCTCTTTCAGTTAATGCAATTAATCTCTCCGAGAATTGATTCCCAACAACAGTGTTTAATTTTTCTAACACATGTCACAAATAAAATATCTTTTCAACCAAATCACAGATATTTCCTCTAAGATAATTACAAGATATTTATGCATTTAATAATTCATAATTCACATATTAATTTCTAATTAAATTTAATCTAATTAATTTAGATCACTTTATAAAATAAATTTAATCACAAAAATTAAATCACTTTACAAAATAAATTTAATTTAATTAATTAAATCAAATATAAAACTTCTAACAACATTAATCAAAATTAATTAAATAATCACTAAAAACTATTATAAGCATTAATTAACATTAATTTCCCACAGAACATACCTTGCAAAATAAATAAACGACAAGGAAAACATGGACAACATGACAACTCAGCAAAACCAAACAAAGACTAATGACACTATGACTAGGGTTGTGGCTTGACAAGGAAATCCAGTTACTATCTCCCAATCAACTATTCCGTTGGGCAATGGACACGCTCAAACCTATGAATCTAGGTGGAGTCGATGTCTTGTACCTGCAATCCTACAATAAAACATATGTCGTACATGTATATAGATTATAAACAATCACACCGTGAAGAGAAAATCGCAGAATCACAGGGCACTTGCAAGCGAGTGATGCAATCCCGTTCCTTTCACCAATACAATGTCACATCAAAACTGACGAAACTAAAACATCAATTAACTGCAAATGAGCATATATCAATATTAACTCAAATAATCAACTATGCTACCCAGAAAGCATGTCATAATCAATAATCATCCATAAAGTGTACCATCACATCACAATATAAAAACCATCATCGCTCCACTGTCAGCAATCAAATAACAACATAGTATCATGGTCTATCAAAGTAAAAGCACTGTCTGAAAATATAAGCAAATCGGAGAGGTACTACATCCTCCCCCCCTAGGATCAAGCTTACTCCTGGAAGCTTGCGAACAAATAGGTATAGAACTCCCTCATCCTAGTCGCATCCTCCCAGGTAGCTAAAGTATCATCTCTAGGATCCCACTGGACCCTAACCTGCTCAATATCTCAACCCCTAAGAGCGAGTCTCTTGTGCTGCATGACGGCCACGAGCTCCAAAGCCAGTTGCCCGTCCTCTACCTGTAAGGCATTCCAATCAAGGATGTGAGATATATCAGGGTGATAAGGCCTGAGTACTAAAACATGAAATACGTCGTGTATGCGTGAGAGACTGGGCGGCAAAGCAAGACGGTATGCGACTGGCCCAATCTTCTCAAGAATCTTGAATGGCCCGACAAAGCGAGGTGGGAGCTTAGAGCCCCTTCCATATCGGATTGGACTCTTTCACGGACACACTCGCAAAAAGACTGAGTCACCTACTACAAACTGGCGATCCACCCGATGCGCATCTACATACTTTTTCTGCCTATCCTGTGTAGCAACCAAATGTTCCCAGATATGAATCACCTGTTGCTCCATATCCTGAAACATCTCTGGACCCAGTAGAACTCTATCCTCTAACCAATCCCAACTCAAAGGAGTCTGACACGGTCGTCCATACAATGTTTGAAAAGGAGGCATACCAATCGAACTCTAATAACTGTTATTATAAGCAAACTCCACTAAATGGAGATAGTCCTCCCATCATGTCTGTTGGTCCATCACATACATGTGTAACATATCCTCGAGGATCTGATTGACCCTCTCGGTCTGTCCATCTGTCTCAGGGTGATATGCTAAACTAAAGTTCAACTGCGTCCCCACAGCATGCTGCAATGACGTTCAAAGAGCTGAGGTAAACACAGGATCCCTTTCAGAAATGATCCGACGAGGAATACCATGCAACCTAACTATATCTCCCATGAACACTCTAGCAACAGACGAAGCATTATAGGATGAACGAATAGGCGAGAAGTGTGCAACCTTCGTCAACCTATCCACCATCACCATAATGGCAGATTCTCAAACTATTCTCTAGAGTCAGATGGTTTATTGAGACACATGGGACGCATTTATGTTCCATCTTCTGGAGATCTCCGTACCTTAGTTATGACACAAAGTCAGCAATATCTCGCTTCATACCTACCCAGAAGTATAGCTGTCACAAATCGGTATGCATCTTCTTCACTCCTAGATGAGCTGAATAAGGTGCCCGATGTGCCTCTGTCATAACCAAGGTACGAAGATCTCCAAAAAATGGAACATAAATGCGTCCCATGTGTCTCAATAAACCATTTGACTCTAGAGAATAGCCTGAGAATCTGCCATTATGGTGACAATGGATAGGTTGATGAAGTTAGCACACTTCTCACCTATTCGTTCATCCTATAATGCTTTGACCGTTGCTAGAGTGTTCATGGGAGATATAGTTAGGTTGAACGGTATACCTCATCGGATCATTTATGACAGGGATCCTATGTTTACTCAGCTCTTTGGACATCATTGCAGCATGCCATGGGAATGCATTTGAACTTTAGTTACACATATGCCTTGAAGAAGTCAGAATCATCAGTCGAAATGATGAATGAGCGAAACGAGACACGATGAGACTAGTGGAGTTTGCTTATAATATAAGTTATCAGAGTTCGATCGGTATGCCTACTTTCCAAGCATTCTATGGACAACCGTGTTGGACTCCTTTGAGTTGGATCGGTTATAGGATAGAGTTTTCCTGGGTCCAAAAATGCTTCAATATGGGCGGGTGATCCATATTAGGGAACATTTGGTTGTTGCATAGGATAGGCAGAAAAAGTATGCAGATGCGCATCGGGTCGATCACCAGTTTGCAGTAGGTGACCAAGTCTTTTTGCGAGTGTGTCCGCAAAAGAGTCCAATCCGATATGGAAGAGGGCTCTAAGCTCCCACCTTGCGGGACCATTCGAGATTCTTGAGAAGATTGAGCCAGTAGTGTACCGTCTTGCTTTGCCACCCAGTCTCTCGCGCATACACGACATATTCATGTTTTCAATACTCAGGCCTTATCACCCTGATATATCTCACATCCTTGATTGGAATACCTTACAGGTAGAGGAGGGGCAGAGCCCGTGGCATCACGTAGCACAGGAGACTCGCCCTTAGAAGATATTGAGCAGTTAGGGTCCAGTGGTATCCTAGAGATGATGCTTTGGCTACCTGGGAGGATGCGACTAGGATGAGGGAGTTCTATCCCTATTTGTTCGCAGGCTTCTAGAGATGAAGATTCTTGAGAAGATTGGGCCAGTAGTGTACCGTCTTGCTTTGCCGCCCAGTCTCTCGCGCATACACGACATATTTCATGTTTCAATACTCAGGCCTTATCACCCTGATATATCTCACATCCTTGATTGGAATACCTTACAGGTAGAGGAGGGGCAGCTGGCTTTGGAGCCTGTGGTCGTCACGCAGCACAGGAGACTCGCCCTTAGGGGTCAAGATATTGAGCAGGTTAGGGTCCAGTGGGATCCTAGAGATGATACTTTGGCTACCTGGGAGGATGCAACTAGGATGAGGGAGTTCTATCCCTATTTGTGCTACATCCTATGGGGGGAAGATGTAGCACCTCTCTGATTTGCTTATATTTTCAGACAGTGCTTTTACTTTGATAGACCATGATACTATGTTGTTATTTGATCATTGACATTGGAGCGATGATGGTTTTTATATTGTGATGTGATGGTACACTTTATGGATGATTATTGATTATGATATGCTTTCTGGTTAGCATAGTTGATTATTTGAGTTAATATTGATATATGCTCATTTGTAGTTAATTGATGTTTTAGTTTCGTCAGTTTTGATGTGACACTGTATTGGTGAAGGGAACGGGATTGCATCACTCGCTTGCGAGTGCCCTGCGATTCCACAATTTTCTCTTCACAGTGTGATTGTTTATAATCTATATACATGTACGACATATGTTTTATTGCAAGATTGCAAGTACAGGACATTGACTCCACCTGGATTCACAGGTTTGAGTGTGTCCGTTGCCCAATGGTATAGTTGATTGGGAGATAGTAACGGGGTTTCCTTGTCAAGCCACAACCCTAGTCACAGTGTCGTCAGTCCTTGTTTCGATATGCTTTGTTGTTATGTTGTCCACATTTTCCTTGTTGTTTATTTATTTTGAAAGGTATTTTTTGTGGGAAATTAATATTAATTAATGCTTATAATGGTTTTTAGTGATTATTTAATTAATTTTGATTAATGTTGTTAGAAGTTTTATATTTGATTTAATTAATTAAATTTATTTTATTTTGTAAAGTGATTTAATCTATGTGATTAAATTTATTTTATAAAGTGATTAAATTAATTAGATTAAATTTAATTAGAAATTAATATGTAAATTATGAATTATTAAATGCATAAATATCTTGTAATTATTTTAGAGGAAATATCTATGATTTGATTGAAAAAATATTTTATTTGTGACATGTGTTGGAAAAATTAAACATTGTTGTTGGGAATTAATTTTGGGAGAGATTAATTACATTAACTGAAAGAGGAAAGAGACTACTTCATGGCAATGAAGAAAGAGATTTTTAAAAAGAGGTTGTTAAAAAATAAAATAAAAATTATCGGGAAATTTTGGCTCTGGTTTTGTTTTCTTCTTTCTGGAAAAGTGGATAATTTGGAAGAAGCTTTGGTAAATTGGAATCTAAAGGCAAAACTCTACTTCAAACATCATTTCCGCAAACATCCAGAAACAGGTTTTTTAAATTGTTTTTATTTATATGCAAATTGGGAAGATTGCTTGTACAAGAAGAATATGTTATCTATGTAGAAGCTTTAATATATTTTGTAAATTTGAAAAATTGTCGTGTTTGGAAAATTGTTGTGAAAGCTTAGAGCTTCTATAGAAATTGTTTTAAGCTTTGATTTGTTTGGAATTGAAAAATTGTCGTAAAAGCTTTAGAGCCTCTATAGGAATTGTTTTTAAAACAATAGAAATCCCAGAGAGAAAACAATAGAAGTTTGGAAAATCTCTGTAGGAATGGATTGAAAATCTTCCTGTCAAAATTTGTGGAAAATCTTGTTTGTATGGGAAAAAATCTTCCTATAGAAGATTATTGTTTTATTTTGTTTTGCCAATTAGTTTTATTTGGCTGGGAAATTGAAAACCTCTGGTAAAAATTTGAAAACATCCTTCTGTAGAATTTTTTTGTAAAAATTTGCGTCTGGAAAAATTTTGTAAAAACCCCCTGTAGAAAACTTTTGTTAAAAAAATTGCTCTTCTCGAGCAATCATTCTGACTTATTTTTATATATATATTTATATATATTTATATAGGAATATATACATATATATATATATATATATATATATATATATATAAATATAAGCATATTTGATTATAAAAATCCCTATTAAAAATTGCATTCGAAGGAAACCTGGATTGAATTTCTGTATGGTGTTTTTATTTTAATAAATCGCAGGAAAATATTAAAAAAAAATTATAAGAATTGAAAGCATATGGGGGAGGTTGGGGCTGTCCCCACAGCCGCCACCCCATAAGGAGGCGGACTGTGGAGGCAGCGCCAAGGCTACCTTCACAGGCCGCGCGCCCCATATAGGGAGCCAGCTATGTATACAACCCAGCACAACCAGCCATTAATGGTGGCTATTAAACTTTCGTCCGCCCCTTTTAATATATGCAATTATGATTTTATATTTTTTTTTAATATATACTATATATATAATATGCATGTAAATGCATATATGTATATGAATAAATATATATATTTATATATGTTTAGTATTGTTTGAAAATTGTAAATTAATATTTAAATATATATATATATATATATATATATAATGAATATAATAGGTGCATGCAAAAGCACAAGTTAGTTATTTTAAAATGAAATGTTTTAAAAGAGGAAATTTGATTTCTATATAGTTGAAATTGAGAAATTGATTTAAAACAAATAGATTTAATTTATTTATTCTCTGTAAGTGAAATTGTAATAAGCTAGTTTATTTGGGCAATGTGTTATTGTATTTTCTTGAAATGAAAATTGGATTTAGGAAATCCTAATGATAGGTTTTTTTTATTACTAGCCTGAATTGCCTATTAAATTATGATTTATTTTGTTCTCGTAAGTTGGGGAAATTGGATAGTCATGTATGTAAGTCTTCCAGATGATGTTGTTTTATGAGGGGGTTGTTGTGATTTATGGTTCAGCCCTTTGATTTCCCTCGGGTGGTGCACTTGGTTGTGATTCAATTTAAACACCCGGTTACTACAAACAGGATGTGTTGCCTCTTATATTTTGGATTGAAATTTAATATCCGTTGTGTGCACTTTGTTTATCCTTGAGTTTTGGATTAAATCCTTATGTTGTCAGTAGGGGAGTGGCTCTCAATGGGGGTCGACACACAAAGTAGTGCCAGGGTAATTCATGTGAGAGTTAGTTAATTCAGTGGAAATTAAATAATTGTATTAGGGGAAAGGGTAGCTTAAATCATATAACTTGTTAATTGTGTCTCACTCATGGGCTCAAGGGCTTGTTTAGACTTGGGATGAGACGAAAAGGCCTGGAATGGCAAGATCATTATATTGTCTCTTTGAAAGATATTTGATTCTGCATCGGTTTGCATGTGGGGTCGAGGATTGTGAGAGGCTACCAAGGTAACCCAAGATGAGGGTCGGGGCCTAAGAAGATTTGCTAGGGTAACCCATGCAAATTTGTGATGACAATCCTCCTATGACAACAGTATGTATTGTGCAATTGATGTACTTGATTCTTTTACTCTGGAAGCAATGTAACCTTCATGTTATATATTGTATTTGTGTAGTTTAGTCTTGAGGTTGTCTGTGTCTTGAGGTTGTTGGTTTTTCCTAGGAAGCCCTTTTACTATCTCCTAGCACAAGGGGGTGGGCCTTCGGGTACCACTTGGTTGAGTGGAACGTGCACCTTACACCGTTGGGTTCCCATTTCATGTTTGTGATGGTGGGATCTTCCAGATTGGAGAGCTCACGTGTACCAATTGCTTTGTCCTATTTCTTATGTTCTTTTGTATCAGTTGGATTCATATGTATATGTACTACTCCTCATTTGTATTTGAGGAGGAATCTTATATCAATGTAATTGTAACATTATTGTATGATCTTCCTCATTTTGGAAATGAGCTTTGTAACTGCTATATTGAATGAATGCAATCTATGGATGATTCTTTAATGTACTTTGTATCTAATGAGATGAGTTTAATGCTTTGGATGTATGTTATTTATTTCATGAGTATAATTTATATGCTATGGATTAGTTTACTTTTGTAAGTTATGGGATTCGAATGTAAGCGTTGTCGCATACCTTAGAGGATGTATGCCTTAAGTGTAGTTCACTTTACTTGTTATTAATTACACTTTAAAAAAAAAAATTGTTACGCTTTCGTTGTGTTTGCGTCGTCCTCTAGGGTTATGTGGCGGGGCGTTACATTCTTGATGATGTAATCCGAAATGTGCAAACCTACATTCAATCCATGAACAACATTCCCAAACATGCATATATACATTTGTTAGCATTAATCTATGGCAACACATTTATAGACTATCAATAATGCAACCTATTGTGAACTAGGAGTAACATGGTGGGTCCACCCGAAGCCATATGCCAAGCCTAAGAGGTTGTGTACCACAACTCTCCCTGTTGGCGACTTGTACCTGTTTTCTTCCTCAATGTCACAACCTCAGAAGACACTTTGCCCACTTGTGGGAACGGGCGGAGCTCCCAAGCGGTCTTGGCACTTCCACCCCTCCATGGTTCATCCTTTTCGTAGGATTGGGCAGACCGTAAGTGGAATACCACCCTTCCATGGCCCATCCCTTTCTTAGGATTGGGCGGACCATAAGTGGAATCTCTAGGCACGCACCGCTCTCCCCAGGCCCCTTTCCCCCAAGTAGGTTTCTGAACAGATTCTAACACTCAAATTTATCTTAGGCATTAATATTCAATAGTGTCCATACATGTTGTGGCATTCTCAAGAACTACATCTAGATCCATGCCTACAATAATAATGCATATTAATACTAGAAATGCTATGCAGATCGCTTACCTTCATTCCCAATCAATCTATTCTTCACACTTAGAAGATATCATTAGTGTTGATCAAGCGGTTAAGACTCTACTATCCATACTTATTTAAAATATCATAATTACTTATAAAGTCTAATAATTGCTGCAAGCATTATTATTGCATAATTGAATATAATATATATATGTATGTGTGTGTGTGTGTGTAATCATTATTAATTAGTTCTAGGCTTACAATTCTCACCCTTGCATGAGCATGCATACTATCTATATTTATATATATACATATATATTTATTTGCATATATATATATATTGATAATCATATTATACTTACTTCCTGATTTGGCTCCTTTTATATCTCTTTCCCAATCTGTATTTACCTTTCTAAGATCTGCATATATCTCTCAGTCTGCTTTAACACTCAGAAAGTATATATTTCAGATACATTTTCTATTCCTTATTCTCAATCTGCTTTTAAAATCATATTATATTCATTCCTTGATGCCTCTCCCCACTCATGTATTTCCCCTTTTATATCTACCATGGTGGGGAGAGTAACATTCCTTCATTTACAATAGACACACCCTTTCATAATAGCTTATCGTTGGAAAGAGTCATGACTATTCACATATTAATTATCATTCTTTTATCAACTAATCCACAGTCCTTTACCAACTATAATTTCTGCTACCTTTACAAATATTGTTTACTGCTTTTTAGATTCCTAATCGCTGCTTATAGACTTCTGATTTCCAACGCTGCATCTTTATTTCTTCCCATATTACTTAATCGCTGCCCATGCTGACCAATTTATGACTATAATTATAATCGCTGCCTTTTTTTTATCTGTTTACTGTGTTTTAAGAGCTGCTTTAGGAATCATTAATAATCGTTGCGGGAAATTACCTCTTCTTCTGTATTATTTTATATTTATTATTTTATGTTATATTAAATTGTTAATATATTTTTAATATTTATTCTGTCTTCATTTTATTTATTCATTTATGTTTTTTATAGTATAGTTATAAATTGAATTTATTATAAATATATTTATTTGTCTATATTATATTGTAATGATTATTATTATAGTAATATTTATATTTTGGTGTTTATACTATTGTTATTTTATTTGTTTACTTGTATTTCAACGCTTAGTTATTTTCATGCTCTATTTCAGGGACATGACAACTTCCATAATTCATGTCAAACAGTCAATGTGCATATAATATAAAATTTTAAAAATAAAATGCCCAAAGGCTACAAGTTTGCACTACAAATGTGAAAATGACAAAGTCACAAATGTCCAAAACATAGTAATAGAAAGTATGATGGCTGCCTCTAATCGACATCTACCAACATTGCATCAAAATCAAACTCAGTCTAAGTCACCGCCACTATGAGTATGAGAGGTTGGCTCATCTAATGGAACTCCAACCAATCCCTCTTGTGTCTCCTTGTCATCAATTTGAGCGGCATCCTCTGGATCAACATCCCACTATAACGCTAGAATCTGTTGATACTCTGGAGTCTGACGATCTTGGAGCCACAAAGCACTATGCATGACCACTAATTTTTTTGCTCATCTAGAGGTCAGCCTATTCCTCTTGACAAAGTGAATAAAGTTGTATGTAGACCAATTCCTCTCTGCAGTAGAGGAACTAGCAACTTGTGAAAGGAGGCAAAAAATAAATTAGTAATTTACTAATTAGGACATTCAATTATGATTATATAAATGTTCAACAATAATCAAATTAATAAATTATGTTAATGTATTACCTATGAAAGGAGAAGAATAGCAAGCGTCCTCAACTGTGGTGTATCCTTCCCATGCCATGACCACCATCCAATAGGATCCTTTTGAGCTAGTGTAGCTCTATCTAACTTGGCCTTTGGTTTGCCGAATGTTGGACCATGAAGGTTGTAAAAGTTAGTCCATTGTGTACAAATAGGCTCGGCTCAACTAAATAAATTTTTGCAAGGGCCTTCATAAACCCTTCTTTCACCTCATCATCATTACAACAAGGCACCCCTATCAGGCCTTGGTACATACCATTTGAGATTAAGAGCAAAGGCTGCCATATGAAGTGAGTGTTCATAATGTTCCACCACCGCATCACAATGAGCTTAATTTCTTGGTCATATAATCCCGAATTAGGATCCCTATCAAAAATTGCTTTCTTCATTTTTCCAAGCATGGAGTCAAATGTTTCATAAATCTCTCCAAGTCTTGGAGAGCCTATATCAGCATATCTAATGACATCCACAGCTGGTGAAATGATGGAGCAAATATATCTACAAACAAAAATTTGAAAATAAGACAAGTTAGAACTTAGAAAATCAAAAAATATTAATAATAAAATCATATTTTATTTTATTCTTTTATAAAATCAGCAATCAATAACAATTTTTTCCTCACATTGGACCACCAATTATCATTGAGAATTTTTTGTTTGATGCTTCTCCCTTCTACAATGCTTGTCATAGACCATCTATTCCACTCTAAGTTAACCATCATCAACTGTAGAGCCTCTTGCACCTCAAGCATCCTCTCTAACAAAATAAAATAGCTTGCATACCTTGTCTCTACAAGCTTGAGAAATCCCTTCTTTGAAAATGTCCTGAAGAGAGCAAGTGAGGTGTGATGGTTGCAAATAAACATTTGAATATCTCTAAGCTCTACAACCACCTGTTGCACCCAATATATCTTCTCTATGTCTTTCAATGCATTGTTCAATGCATAAACACAAGGGGTCCAAAAGATGTGCTTGTAAGCACTCTCAATCATCAAACCTACTAATTTGCACACACGTGCTGAATCAGTGACCACCTGCACAACATTGGCTGCCCCAACCTCCTCTATGGCATCTCTAAAAATATGAAATTGGAATTATGCATCCTTGCGCTTCCCAGAACAATCAATGGCTCTAAGGAAATATGAGCTAGCTACACATGTGACTATGTGATGCAATGTTAGAGGAAGAAAATCACTCTCACAATCTCAATTTAACAAAACTCAACTAAATCTTTCATGTCCTTGCAACTAGGACTCATTTACCTTGATAAAACTCATGATTTCAAGGCACTAAACTGAGTTCCAGGCAATAATCCACTTGTAGATTCCTCAAAAGGCCCTAAACAACATCACATGACAACCTCAAACACTTTCACCAAATCATACATCTCAAACATGAGCACTTTCAAACCAGACTGACCCAAAACAGCATTTAGGCCTATTTAGACCACCTAAACAACAACTCCAACATTCCCAAGTCCTTTACACCTTTCTAGTATCACAAACAATTGTAAATAGGTCTGCACAAACACATCAAACCATCTCCCACGCTGTATTCATGATATTTTATCAAACCCCTGCTCTAAACCTTCCATTTTCATTCCAATATTAGGATTGTCAATAGACTGTCATGCAAGATCAGTTAGCAAAATGCACACAAAGACTGTTAATCCACCAACCTTGTCAGGAAAGAGTTTCAAATACACCAATATAACCATTTAAATCTCTGTCACCCCAAAGGAATACATTTTTTTCATCATCCAAAACAAAGAACCTTGACTGTCCTAACTCTGTAATCACGGGACAGTGATAAGAATTGGCACAAACATCTTTAATCTCTTCAAACCCTATCAATAAATGACTCAAAACATCTAAGCATCTTTTGGAAGCATTGTTAGTCAAGATAAACACCATTTGCTTCATCACAATCACCAAAATCTTCACAGAGCACTGTTATTTCCAGATTTTTATCCAAATACAGACCTAGGGCATCAAGATTTCTTATGCCAACCATTACCTTCTGGTCTAAAACTTTGGACTATGGAAGAGTATACAAAAACAAGCCTACATGCCAAATTTTAAGAATTTTCATCAAGTTAAATGGTAGAAACTTAATTTTGATTGCACACTGTTTACCCTAAACCAGTGTTTCACCAGTTTTCAGAGAATTACCCATATCTTGCTCAAATGAAAACCAAATTGCATGAAACAAAAAGCAAATGGAAGGTTATTGAAGGCTCCAACACTTACAATCAATTAAACACATGTTCCTGCCCTTACAGATCCGTACAAGGGCCTGAAAACACTGATTTTCTGGAAAAGAAGTATGAAAACAGAGCTTTTCATTGATTTTATTCAACTACTCAATCACCCACGCCTCACCAAATGTTTACAAAGCCTTTTATAGGCATTTCATACATGACTTATCAACTTCTAACTATTTTCTAACTGCCTATCAACGCCTAGAGCCAAAATCACCTTTCATATTCCAAGTTTACATCTTTTTTGCAATTTTGCATTTTATATGACAACTTTTTCATTTTTGCAGAATGGATACTAAACCTTAAATATTGACCCTCCTAATGACCTATACACATGAAATGTGATCAATATGACCTTTGAACAATGTTGAAACATCAAAAGTGAATTAGCCTTCAAAAATTTCATCATAGAAGAATGATGTTGCCAAGATGCTCCTACATCACTATGATGTTGATAAGTGGCCGATGTCTAATATCGGTCCACCCATTCATGATAATAGAGCAACCCGTCCTAATCCAACACTGTCTCATGTCCTCCATCACCACACTCGCTTGGAATATTCTTTGTCAAGGAGTGTAGTGCGTAGTTTATTTTCTCAAGCGGGGTGAATGAGGTACCAACAGCTGCCACATCTCTAAACATTTGTTTTAAGTGTTAGTTTTAGGATCAGATTTGACAGAAAAGCAGAAATACAAAAATGATGAACAATCAAACACAGCAAATACCCTCAGAAAACCACCCTCAAGGGAAGAAAACCACCCTCAAGGGAGAAAAACCCAGCCAAGAATATATCTCTTATATATTGAATGAAAGAGCAGAAATTTGCTTACAACCTGGGTCAAACTCTAGGCCGATCTAAAATAATGAAACACAGCACCTCTCCTAGATGTGAATGCACAATTACAATGAATTCTCCTTGATGTCAATCTGCTCTAAGCAAAATGATAACCTGTTGTAGATATGCTAACTCCTGATAGGTGCGAATTGTCTTTAGAATGAATTGATTGATGATGCAATGAAATGATCATCACCTTCTATATATACAATGTAAGGTGCCTCTTCACAAGCAAGGCGACTCTTCACAAGGGTCAGCCTCATTTAAGAACCAAGGCGACTTTTCATCTTGGGTTGGCCTTATAAATTTAAAATAATATTTATATATAGCAAGTCTGACTTGCCTTGGAATTATTTATTTATCATTTATTATTTTGATTTTGAGAGAAGGATATCTCTTGCAGCTATAACATCAATACTCCCTCTTAGCTAGGGAGGTATCCTTCCAGATATCCATGTCATGGAGTCTCTCAACATGATATCCAAAATGGCTACACCCATTTGTGAAAAAGTTCATCACGGAGTCTCTCAACGTGATATCGTCATGGAGTCACTCAACATGAAGTCCACCATGGCTACTTTCATGTGTGGAAAGAAATATATGCACAAGTGTCCATCACGGAATCTCTCAACGTGATGTCGTCATGGAGTCTCTCAACATGACGTCTCATCTCAGTCTCAGAGATGAACAAGGGCTTGCACCTCATATTTCTCCGTTTCAGAGAAATATGCACTACAAGGGCTTTCACCTCATATTCCTCCGTCTCAGAGGAATATACACTACAAGGGCTTTCACCTCATATTTCTCCATCACAAAGAAATATGCATTATGACAAATCTTCAAGATGATGTGACTCCCTTTGAATTTTCAAGTACTTGCATCAACCTTTTGACCTCCTCATCCAAGATTGCCTCTGTTGGTTTGCCAAACTCCCTCTGAATGTTAATTCCTCCTCTTCGAAGAAACTGATTGACTTTAGAATAAGAAACCTTCTGAATCTTCAAATCTTCATTATGACAAATCTTCAAGATGATGTGACTCCCTTTGAAGCTTCAAGTACTTGCATCAACCTTTTGACCTCCTCATCCAAGATTGCCTCTGTTGGTTTGCCAAACTCCCTCTGAATGTTAATTTCTCCTCTTCGAAGAAACTGATTGACTTTAGAATAAGAAACCTTCTGAATTAACTTTAGAGCTTGGCTCCTTTTGAGATGTCCCGATGCCAATTTCCTCAGAAGAAACATGTTGTGTAGACCTTAATTTGCAATCTTGAGCAAAGTGACTATACTTGTCACACCTAAAACATTGAATGTGAGAGAGATCCTTCTTCGATTTTGGGGAAAAATTTGATTCTCTGTCTCTATTCCTTTTTCTTCCTTTGCCTTTTTCTCTAGAGGTGTGTAGCAAAAACTTGATTTTCTACATCATGATGGTTTTGCCCAATTCCTCTTGTTGCCAACTTGGACTCTTCTTGAATACAATCAGCTCGAAGACAATCAAACTTGGGCAACTTGGATCTCCCACTGATGCTCTGAATAAAGGGTTCCCAAGATTGAGGAAGACCATTTAGTGCCAACATAACAAGATCTCTATCTGCAATTATGTCCCCAATAGTGCTCAACTGATCTCTCAAATCAGCAATCTTCATAAAGAATGAGATGATTGAATCATCTTTAGCCATTTTTACATGGTGAAGTTGTTGTCTCAAAGCAAGGGCTCTGCTGATGTTGTTGATCTCATACAATCCTTTTAGAGTATCAAACATTTTTTTAGTTGTCTTCAACTTGGAGATGATCAGTACTAGGTGATCCATCACAGAGTCTACCATGATCTTTCTAGCCTTCATGCCATTTTTCTTCCACTAGATTTTCTCAATATCATCGAAAGGCTCGGGCATATTACTTTCCATGAAATCAAGAAGATAATTCTCCTCTAATGCAATGAGTACCCTGGGTTTCCAAGAGTTGAAGTTTGTGGCTCCATCAAGTCTATCTTCTACCTTGATACTGATCACCATCTTCTTTTTCCGCACAAAGTCACCTTCAAAGATCTGCCCTAAGCTCTGAAATAATTTGCAACCTTCGATCTGCAATACTTTATCTTCAAGATCTGCCCTAGATGAAAAATAGACTACTTAACAAATCTGATCAGATCTTTTCTTAGACCCGCTCTAATACCAAGTTAGTTTTAGGATCAGATTTGATAGAAAAGTAGAAATACAAAAATGATGAACAATCAAACATAGCAAATACCCTGGGAAAACCCTCCTCGAGGGAGAAAAACCCAGCCAAGAATCTATCTCTTATATATTGAATGAAAGAGCAGAAATCTACTTACAATCTGGGCCAAACTCTAGGCCAATCTGAAATAATGAAACACAGAACCTCTCCTCGATGCGAATGCACAATTATAATGAATTCTCCTTGATGTCGATCTGCTCTAAGCAAAATGATAATCTATTGTAGATATGCAAACTCCTGATAGGTGAGAATTGTCTTTCGAATGAATTGATTGGTGATGAAATGAAATGATCATCACCTTCTATATATACAATGTAAGGTGCCTCTTCACAAGCAAGGCAACTCTTCACAAGGGTCAGCCTCATTCAAGAAGCAAGGCGACTTTTAATCTTGGGTCGGCCTTATAAATTTAAAATAATATTTATATATAGCAAGTCTGACTTGCCTTGGAATTATTTATTTATCATTTATTATTTCGATTTTGCGAGAAGGATATCTCCCGCAACTATAACATCAACATGAAGTAGAACAAACATGCTACATGGAATGGGATGGCACAGGCATAGAAATATTTGGCAATGGAGGACTTTGCTGCATCTCATGCATGCACATTGAACATACTTGTAATTGTATTTGGCTGCTCACTAGAAGTACTAATGGCCTTCCTCTTCCCTCTTGTGGAAACATGAACACCACTACTACTACCACTACCAACTCAAGGACTACCAAACATAGAGGTAATAGGCGTAGCTGAATGTGCCGATTGAGTTTGCATTGGCTGCCCCATAGACTATCCTTTGGCCTCCATGTGCAATCTATAACACTCTACCCTCTCATGGTCTTTTATGACTTTACAAACCTTGACCCCATGGCTTGTACAACCCAATAGATGAGAATAGATTTTTGTGTAGCTCCCTTTAAATTTTTCATTACAAATGTGACATAACCACAATCTACTACCCCCTTATGTTTTTCCCTTTGTCTTTGTCTAGGCGTGTTGCTAATTGAAGAAGAGGTTTTTTAAGATTAAAAGGGGCCCTTGTGCATATTTTTTAAATCTTCGGAAGGGCATTCAAATGGATTTCTTTGAGGCTGTCCCCCTTCAACCGATTGGGTTTCATTTTGTTCTACTTCTTCCCTCTCAACATGCCCACTACTTTCACTACTGCCGCTCATTTTGTTTTTTTTTTGTTTTTGCAAACTAAAAATAAAATTGAAAAAACCACAAAAAATAATAAATTTCATCATTTAAACTTAGAAAAAGTTGGGGAAAAAAAAAGGAAATGGAAGAATCACTTACCTCTTTCACTTCTCTTGCTGGTCGTTGCCTTAATGCTCTCCATTTTTGCTATTGAATGCTGGTTTTTATTGTCCAACAGTCCTTCAAACTCTCCTCTTTCTCTTGCTCACTTTGCTCTTAGCTGCAAATTTTTTTTGGAATGTAAAAATGAACTCAAATGGCTTTGAAAGCAAATTTTATGTTTCATTTTAGGGTTGGGAGGGTGTGGGGTCCACTTAAAAACAATAAACAAAAAAGCATTTTTAAGTTCGGACTATTTTTTTATTGCAAAAAGTAGCTGGAAAAAAGGGGACGGCTGGTCGTCCCCTTGCCGTCCCCGCCAATCAAGGACGTCCCCAATTGAAAATAAAAAATTGGGGACGTTTCCCCCGGAACGTCCCTGGGACAAGTACGTAGGCCAAAACCCTAGGGGATGCATCCCATGTACCCCTGCAAATATCGTACCATATGGGAAATCACTGATTAGTGATAACTATATTTATAAGGAACGCTTAGACTCAAACAGTCCCCGAGGCAAGCAAAGCAAATCAAGGCCCAAAGACTCAAGATAGAAGTACCCAACAAGTTTGATCAAATGCACCAAAGCTGATGATTATTGTTTGGAAGACTCAACATTGACAATCAAGTGAAAAGCTACAAAAAAAGCAAAAAAGTCAAAACACTTAAACCAAAAACATGTAAAATGATCCTTAACACTTAAAAATGATATTCATTTCATTTGCAAGCACAAGCAAGGGGGGAAAAAAGAAGAATTGAAGCTAAAAATACAAGCCATTGAAATAAAAACCAGCTAACATATTAGCAGCAAACATAGTTAGGGCTTATTTGCTGCTCTATTGCTTTGACACTCACAATTTTTTTAAGGATTTTGAGGACTCTTTGAGCTTGGTTAAAAGCAATAAATTTGTGAAAAATGGCATCCATCACAAAGGTCTATTTGGTCTTAAAGGATTTAATTTGGGTTTGGTAGCAGGGGCTCCCTCCCTCAACCTTGCCATGTATTGTGACAAGTTCATTGCAACTAAACCCTTCTATGGGCATTGCCCCTCAACCCCACTAGGTGCACCATGTATTGCAACAGTAACAATGCCACTAGATCTCATTGGGGCATTGCCCCTCAACCCCACAAAGGGCACTACCCCTTGACCCTACCATGGGATGCCACCCCCAAACACTCATCATTGTTTAAAAAGAAAAAAATAAAAAATCATTTTGGGCCATGCCAAACGAAAAAAGCAAGGTTTTTTCTTCTTTTTAAAATTTTCCAAATTATATCCCAAGTAATTGAATTATATTTATACTTTTGGTTTGCCAAGTCAATCCATATCCTTAGTAATGCTCCTATGGCTATAGCAACATTTGTAGACTTGATTAAGATACAAGTAGAAAACCCTACATAGAACTAGTAATGTTGGATCAGGTAATACAAGCTCTTCTCTACCATAGTTCTTGACTCCATGTGATTTTTGTTTTTGATGCCATGGACATCACAATCCATGAGTTGTACACCTAAAACTCTTAAAAATATTTGTATATTTAAAAGCATTGTTTCCTTCAACTCAAAAACGCTTTTGTACTCATTTGCTCATTGTATAAGTTTGTGTATGTGATCAAAGTAACTTCTACTTGATAAGATTATTATGCCTTTTAAGGTTGATTTATTTAAGGGTGCATAGCAAAAGCTTTAAATCCTTAAAGAAATCTCTATATTTCACGATTTTTAATTTGTTGAGTCTGTGTGCTAAGTTCAAGTCTGAGTCAAAAATCAGCTTGTTGAGCCTAAATCCTATAACTATGGTGATAGCATAATCAACTTAATAAGTCATTACATGTAGAAAGTTATTTCTTGAATTCAGTATTCCAATTACACTCAAATTTCAAGGCTAATCAAGGGGCATTGAGTGGATTCTCCACATTGATAGAGCAAATAAAAGCAAATCTAGGATGGGAGCAATGACCATCTCCAACATTGTATCACATCGCACATTCAAGTGAGTGGGAAATTAAAAATAAATCAAATAAAATCGACTCAATGGAGCCAAATTAATGAGACATGGGCTGCATAGTCCAAGGAAGAAGGATTGGCAGCTCCATTTACTATTTTTTGTGCCTCAGCTCCATTTACTATTTTTTGTGCCTGTAGTTGTGGGCATTAAATTGGAAAGGACATGAGGGGTAGGAAAACAAGCAAAGTATGTGCATCCCTCATGACACTTGTGATATGTTTTTGTGGGGAGTACCACTGCAAAAAATGTAGGAAATGGATTTGTTGAAAAGGCTTTAGAAACTTTCAAGGAAAACATAGTTGGCAGGTGTAAAAGAGCAAACTCCACGACCTTTGTCATCATCCTCCTTGTTGGTGCCAAAATGAGAGCTTCAAACAGGCATCAAAGCATAAGCAACAGAGGAATTTCAGCTGAGAACAAAAGGAAGGAATAGACAAAGAGGAAGTCTGCAGCCCTTTTTGGGGTCAATTTCTTTTGTCTGAGGAGCACAATTTTAGGGTAAGCCATATAGAAGACCAGCAAGGGGGTGTGCAAACAAAGGAGGGCATTGTGTGTTAGTTTAAGAGGGGTGAAGTAGAGGAGTTTGATGGGCAAAAGGAAGAGACATGAGATAGGTGGACTTGAAAACTTATCTAGCAACCACATCATCAAACGCCATCCCCACCAAATGACTGGCATTATAGTTTAAGGTATGTTGTTATTCTGTGATTAAACCACATTCATTACCTATAATACTGATTAAGTTTTTGCCTAGTGTAGGAGTTGTCATTCCAAGGTAGCTGTGGAAGATGTTGGGAGAGTTTTAACCAAAGACAGCCCAAATAATAAAGTCATTGTATGTCTCTCCACTCACACGTATGTTAAACTTGTTCGCAATATATGGAAGCCTAAGTAGGGTCAGTGAGTTGTTTGACAAAATGCCTCAAGGAAATGTGATCTTCCATTTTATCATAAGTGTTGCTATTGTACACAAAATTATGATTATTATCAATGCAAAAGAGTTAATATTTCCTACTATATAAGCTCTAGATTCATGTCATCTATAGATGAGATTCCAACAAGTGAAATCATCCTTCTTAAACCTAGAACTTTAAATACATTCATATATGTATGGCTGTGTATGGGAGTGTGGCTGCATATGGGTGTACATTTACTTAAATAGATACAAACAAATGTAAGTTGTATGCATAGAAAAATAATCCTTCCTTTAATAATTGTTAACAAGGGTTGAATAAAGAGTGATTATGGTGTCCAAAGGGAGGTATTTTACTATTTTATTCAACAGTTCCTGCACAGTATGCATGCATAAGTAAACATGTAATGATCGGTTATCAAGCCCTCATTATGGTGTGGGTTGTAAACAAGTTAGATCCACAAGAAGAATGGCTAGAATAATAAATTTGGAAACGAAGTTGCAAAATGGATTATAGTTTTCTTATCTCCATTTGGTTTAGTATTTATGGTTCTTTAGAAGTAATTCTTCAACCTTCTTAGATATTAAAGGTCCAATACTAAATTGAGAAACTTGGTAGAATAGGATTGAATATTTTATTAAGCTAGCATTTGCATTTAGGTCAAGTTGATATTTCAATTCCTATATGTTTGTGTAAGTATATGAATATTTATATAGTGCATTTGAAGTGCCAATATTAACCGAAAAGATATTCTAGTGCCTAACATCTTTAAGCAATACAATCAATGTTTGCATTTGTAGGCACTTAGTGCCCTCCAATGGATCGTAATATTTTAATTGGTTTCATGGAATCATGTTACTGTTGAATATTATTATGAATTTATATGACAATCCCCTTGCACTTCATGGGCATTAACAATATGATGATACTGTACTGAATTCTTATAATTATATCATAAGGATCACTTGGTGGAAGGTGGCAATTTACCCTTATAAGACACTATTACAATCCAGGGTGTATTGTTTGAAGATGGATGATATTTTAATGCTTAGCTAAGTATACAAATGGTTGATAATTGAAACTGTCATATGTAAAGATAATTCAAGAACCTTGCCCTAAGTAATATGCCATCTTAACCTGTTCAATTGATTTGCTAAGTAAAATCATATATAGTGGTGATTTGATTCATCTACACGATTTTCCTTGGTTTAGCTAGTTCTTAGCTTCTTAGTGAAATTATATTACAAGTTAAAGAATATTACTGCTATTTATATTATTGAGTGTACATTATCCTATGATGAACTACTGGCTAGAAGGTCGGCAGCTATCTTAAGTATGACCCCACCATTAATCATGTTTAAAGAAATACTATAATTACTATTGTAAGTCCTTCGAAGTTAGGTGGGTTTTGTTGTGGCCGGGTTGGTGTGGTTCATTTTCTACCTAGAAGGATGTCCTGATATGAATTATAGTAATGTTAGTAATTGTTGGTATGAAATAGGGTGACAATGGAACTTGACTTTCAGCTGGAAGTCTTGATGTCACAAATGGGTAATAATGATGTCCATTGAGTTAATATATGTTTATAACTAAACCTCATGACTTATTAGTGTCATCATGTATGATAAGATAACTATCATTTATATTGGCATCAATAATTTTCGCATTTCATACATTTGGGAAATATGATCATAGTTGTAGGGAACTAATCTAACTCTTCATTTAACCAATAGGGTTTTGAGTGAACAAAGGTAATTTCTTGTGAGTAATGAGACTAGCCCCTATGTCAATGCGATGAACCTATAAGAGATTTTGCAATGTTCAAGTTGAATTATGAATAATAATGGATTGAATTTAATTCGAGACCTCGATATCCTTAAAGGGAAGTGTTATAATACAGATTGCTAAATTATGAGCTTAGTTATGTTTTCCTACCTATTGTTAAGTGTTAATTGAGGGGAATCATTAATGAAATCTTGGTTATGGGAACTTGTTCATATGTCCTTTGAGATATTTTGTGAGGTGAAGTACATGCAACTTTGATCCCATTCGGAAGCGAGTATGTAGGTAGTCCTTGGGCGAAGGATGCCCCTATGAACCCAAGTTCGTAGAGAAGAGTTTAGAGGATAACTCCAAGGTTTGGGGTTGTTCCTAAACTTGTTCAACCTTCCCTCTTCAATATGCTTCAGTTTGACATTAATTTATTTGCCTATGTCAAATTAGGCAAACACTATAAGTATTATTGAATAAAGTTGGATATTTTGCGCTTGTATCTATCTAATAAAGAATGTGTTTCTAAATAGTGTATTTTGGTTAACAATTTGAATGAAATGAGTGGAATTGATTACTTTATAAGTCGGTACTTTTTTATGTGTACATGTATAGTAAAGGCCAACTCATGTGAGCTCAATGCTATCTTATATGTTTATAAAACTCAGTCCCAGACCTATAGGACTATGTATAGGCTCATGAATCACTTGATTGTGATATATATATCTACATCCACTTGACTAGTAGTTGTGAACCCCTATGATGTGTAAATTATGTGTTAACTATTCACTTTCAAAGGAGTGGTAATCCATTTTTGCATGTTCTATCGAGAATAATATCTGTTGCACTAGATCTGATTTTGAAGCAAATTCGGATCTGAATGAAATGGAATCAAATAAATAGCATATAAATATGCCTATCAGGGATATTACAGTTCTTTTTGCTTTTGATGCCATGGTATCCTAATCCATGATTTTTGTACACCACAAATACTTCACCAATATTTATTTATTTAAAAAAATTGTCTCCTTCAGCTCAAATCCGTTTTTGTATGCATCGTTTTCATATACACTTATGTGTACATGCTAAGTGACATGTAAGCAACTAGCTTTTTGTGTCTTTAAAGTTGAAATAGAGAAGAGTGCATTAAAAAACATGTGCTGCTTAAAATATCTCTATATAATTAATTTTTCAAATTGCCAAGTTTGTGCCAGGTATTTTTGGTGTTGATTCCAAGTCAAAAATCAGCTAGCAATTCTATTTCGAGTCCACATCTAGTAATTACAGTATATATAGAGTTGTCTACGAAAGAAACAAGGAATATGAAAATTTCAAACGCATAATAAAGTTTATACCCCCAAGTTGTGGCCTGAATTTAATTGATAAGTAGTGCAAGCATAGGGGATCCAAGTTGTAGTCAGTAATTAATTATTTGGATTGTGAAATGGTTAAAACGAACTACAGCATTAAACATGTAGGTCTTTCACACAATCCATGAAAATTAGAAAATAGATCTTTTGGAAACAATTGGGTAAAAAAGATGTTAAACCTTTTACATAGTTGTTTCCAAAATAACTATTTTTCAAACCACAGCATATCAATTACAATTATACTATGGAAATATCTTAATAGCCATAAACATCTTCATGGTAACATGTTGCCAGTAGAGTCTTCTCAGTATTCTATTTTGTTAAGAAACAAGTGCTTGCAGACATAGTTGAATAAAGTAAACCATAGAAGTGTAATTGGAAATGAGTAAAGCCATCAAAAATATTTTTTGTCGCATGGACAATACCTTGTGTGAGAGATTGGATTCCATGCTCATGAATGGATTCCAATGTATTAAACATTTCAGTCATATATCAATTAAATTAAATACCAAAGGAATAATCCCTAAAACTTGATATCATTTGCACAGATCACCGTATGGAAGCACATCGCATTCCATGACAAATGCTATTTGATTATGGCACTAAATTTATTTCAAAGATGAATTCATGTTGTGTAGCATATTTATTTCAAAGATGAATTCATGTTGTGTAGCATTACTCACAGATAGGATAAAATAATAAAATTCCTTTCCTATTAAGTGTCAACTGAGTTCAAACATTAAACTACATACCATCAAAGATTTGTTCAATTCAAGTCCTTTCCCAAAAGCAGCTGCTCCCAGAGCACCACCATAATTGCCACTGAATTTAATAAGAAAATCAGTAAAGGCTACAAGACCTGCTGCAGTATTCATTAGTAACTAAAAGACCAGAAGTCTCTATCCAATCCTAAACAAGCCCATAAAGAAATACCAACACTTATGAACTCAAGATTTGCATATATTATTTCAATCAAAGAAACAAAATAATAGTCTAGGTATGAAACAGATTTGCATAGTGTGCACTTGCTTACTTCAGATGTATAGCTCGAATTGACTTATTTGCAGGTAATGCTTCCGCCAGAGCTGCAAATCCCTGTAATAGCATCCAAACAATTTTCATTTAAAAATTTCGGAAATTTGTAAGGATTGGCACAACAATAGTTGTTCCCTTTGTAGCTACAGTATTATATATCTTCCCTCAACAAGGACAGGATATATTACAGAATAATCAATCATGTTGTTGTTGAGTTGTATGACCGAAAAGGAACTGTTCTTTTTCAGCATTTCTGCAAGTGCCTTGGCACCCTGAAAAAGGGTAAAAAGCATCAGCAATACAGGTAAGTTAAAGAGGGCCCTTCCTGCTAAGGACAATAACAATATAAGGCATAAGCATGCTTTGATGTCATTTTCTTGAAAAGGAATTTGGAAATTTAAAGAGCAGTGCAAGATAATTTCATAATAACAGAACATGAAGCTCATATGCCAAGTTCATTTTCTGTGAACCCTTTAACTCTGCAGAACATGGCAATACCTCATCTCCAATACTGGTGCTGTTCAAATAAAGCTTTTGGAGACCGTAGTTACTCTCTAGCATAACAGACAGTTCCTGGGAAAAGAGAAACCAACTTATCTTAGGATGTAGACTTCAAGCTCTTGTTTCATTTTTATTAATGAATCTTACCAATGCAAATGCTGTTCTGTCCTATGATAATGTAGGCACTAATTTCACAAAAGTCATTTGGGGAAAAAATCAGCAAACCAAAAGTATAAAGATTTTTGAAAAAAATTGGATTTTTAAAAAACCGTAAGAATTTGTAAAAAAAGAGACAAAAACTAGTTGTTTTTAAAATTTAAGGGCATTTCCATAGCATAGAGATATAGAGAGAAAATAAAATAGAGAGTTAACCCATGAATTGTTGAAAATAGATTTATGTTGTTTATATTCATATCGCCGATTACGTTGCATTGCACAAAACATACTTCATAATGCATAAATAATAACTAGATGGTGACACTTGACAAAATTTCAAAAACAATATAGTTTGTACAAAGTCAACCTATAAACTAATTACAAAGTTCCAAAAAATCAAACGTAGCCAATGATTCTCGCTAGTACAAATAGAGCAATGCTAGAGGGCTGCAGATCCTGATGATAAAGCTCCTAGGTCAAAGCCTCTCCTAAGTTGTCAAATCTCATGAGTATTCAAGTTGGCCTCAGTTAGAATCCCAAAATCCTCAAGCTTGAGAAAGTCATCATCAGAAGCAATCCACTCAGACTCTGGATCAATCTCATCAAGGTCAATTGGCTTGTCATCCTCAATAGTACCTGATTTCATTTCTTCCTTGCAGCTCCTACCCATCTCCAAACATCCATAACCTTTGATTCCTCTCTATTTTCCCATAGTTTTTCCCCCAAGTCTTCCTTGTGGACTTTCCCTGGATATCTAGACTTCTATTCCAATATCTAGATCCTATATCCTCTTCCACATTGAAACTCGGCAACTTCTCCTCCATGTTGCTTCCATTACTCATTTTGCCCCTTTTGCAAGGTTTTATTGAACTTCAAGACCTCTATCCCTTTATCCTTTCCTCATATCCCATCCTAATGTTTGATCCTACATCAAAATCTTGCATCTCACATCCTATTCCATCTCAAACTTTTGCAATTCTTCCAAAATGTCTCCTCCACTCCCAAAATCCTCCAAGGATGACATTAATAATCAAATTTGACCCTGCAACTACCAAGCCTAATTTTCCTAACCAAAAAACATTGTTTAATCTTAAGGACATGGAGTCAAATGCAAAATCAACAATAAAGGATGAGGGCAGCCATGCTGCCATCAATAAGGTAGGTGATTTTCAACTCCCAAGGATCTTTGTGCCAATTCATGATCGTTCATCTCGCTGATTTCACAGGACTTATCTTCTCTTGCACATCAAGGTTGCAATATCCACCCATTCATCAATTGTATAAAGGTTACCTACCTTCCTGCACAACCCAAGAGGCCATTAAAGAACTCGAGATTGATGCAATCAAAGAAAGGAAGATTCTCGCACATCTTTTGATACCTTTGGACTTCTTTGGGAAGCACAATTTCTATACCAAAATGTAGGGCTGATGATGTCAAAGGCATGGGCGACTTGTGCAGTTGGAGGCAACAATAATTCTTCTCCCAAGGTTGCTCATTGGTGATTGAAGGATACATCTTTCTAGAATTTCATTTGCAAGGGATGGGAAAAACAAGGTGCAAAGGAAAAACAAGAGGAAGAGGTTTCCAAGCTATTAGGGCTCATCTCCAATGAAGGGTTTTATGGCATTTTGCATTGTGATGATATAAGTTTCATCCCAAAGGTGTAATGAAGTGTTGTAATACCAAAAGAATAAGTTAAATGTGAAGATTCAATATCTTATGAATATTTCCATGTGTATTGTGTATGTTCTTGAAGATTTCATAGGTCTTCTTAGTCACATTTTGGTGATTTGAGTGATAACTCTAATTAGTTTGTCATTTGCATAGCTATAAAACCCTTGTAAAGCTAGTGGCCATGAACATGGCTTAATGTTTCCTTCAATTTTATTTACTCCCTTAGATTATGGCACAGCTAATGACCTACCTTCCTGCCAACTTAATCCAAGAAGTCCTACAGGTAATCCTTTGTTACCAAGATCAAGGTTTTTGGATCAAGGCCCTCTTCTCCATTCTCTAACTGGGAGTTTCATGCTAAACAGCAATTTTGCATTTTGCCTAGCATTCCTTTTTACCACTAATGAGCACTCAAAGGTTTTTCAATTATGACATGGTAACCTCAAGATCTTCAATCTTCTCACAGTATACATATGCTTAGAGTAGGTATGGCATAAAAACTTTGTTAGTCTAGGCCAAGTTTTGATCCCGATCCTGATCAAACCTAGCTTTAACCAAGGTCTAGCCCCAACCTAGCCATTTAGTTTAAGTACATCTTGCACATAGCCAGGCCAAACAGCTAGCCCTAGGCAATACTCTAGGCAAACCCAAGGAGAACCCACAAGATTTCAAAAAAATTACGTTTCTAAAATAAAAATTAACAAATAACCCACCCTAGCAGTGCTTTTTTTGAAGGATTTGGAGCTTGGTCTGGTAAAAATATTAAAAATGGCATGCCCCATGAAGGTCTATGTGGGCAAGTGCTCCAACCCTCAACCCCACCCTACATCACGCCAAGGTAGCTGCCACCAAACCCTACAAGGGGCACTACCCCTCAACCTCATTGGTGAATGCCATCCCCAAACCTCTACTTTGGTTTTAAAAAGCAAAAAAGAAAAAAAATTGGGCTGCACTAGATGGAAAAGCAAAATTCTTTTCCAATTAAATCCTATGTAATTAATTCCATTTATACTTTTGGTTGTTAAGTCAATCCCAATCTCAATTAATGATCCCACGATATAAATCATTTCAATTTATCTTTAAAGTTTATGATTTGACAATCGACATTGAATTATCAATTATCAGTTGTGTTGGCAATTTTGTAACAGCAAACCATTGAAATTGAACCAGCAACATAGCATAGAACGACCTAACTTCACAAGAGTAGCTGGTGGTTGTTGCAATAGCAAAAACATGGAGCTGGAAATGCACATGGAAACAAACAAATTTTGTACCGTGCAATCAAAAAAATTTAGCACAACTATCATAAACAAGTTCAGATGTAGTTACAATATAAGTTAAATAGGGTTTCATTTGAAGTTGTCACTATTGCAATAGCAAACACCAAACTCTTGGAGCTTTTAATGCATAGCTTTCCTACATTTTCTATAGAAAAACGTACTCATGTATACAAAATTCACTAAAACTTTAAGAGGTACATTAGGGAGGGTAAGGCATAGTTAGTTTTATAAAATGAAGAATATGAAATTTAAACCATGGATCACTTAACAACTATTACCAAAAAACCAAATGCATCAACTTGGGACCTGTTGGTGTGTGTTTTATTACCCACCGAACACAAAATAAAATGTCCAAAGACACTCTATCCTCTCTTGGAAAATCACCGCATATGCTAAGATTGCAAGAAGATCATATGGCAATTCCAAGGTTTCTCTTGTTAGGTCTTGACATGTGGATAAGCTCAACGGGCATTGTGATATGCTACTAATACACAAAGGGACTTACGCTAGGCTCGTTCAATTCACAATGAAGGTCTAGACAATGACGCTCTTATTGTTTGGGTCTTGGATAATGGACTTCAAACAAACTGAACAGGAGATAAGGGTTTAGAAGTTCTAATCTACTCCTAAGAATTAAAGAGACGGTATTGACTTGGTGAAACCAATAACCACGCTTTGCTTCACCACGCTAGGACAACTAAACAAAGTGGGTACAATCTTCAAGGGGGTGTGCTTATGATTTCAACGTCATGAATAAACACCATCAAATCGAACAATATTTGAAGTTAAACATCCACAATATAGGCTCAAGCTAACTTTATGCATTGAACAAAAATCATTCATTCAAAGAAAGTATGAGCAAGAGTTTCACCAATCCATACTATCAAATCTTTCATTCATCTAACATACATGAAATAAAATCTAAACTATGATGAGGGATAAGAACCATGCAAACTCCAAAATAAGAGAAGTAATCACCATCAATTCGAACAATACATTACTTATTACTTTGGCAATCGTAAGCAACAATTTACTTATCTCAACATGTTTTGTAACATGCTCCCATGTTTTACAAATGAGGGGCGAGCTCAATTTATAGGCTCTTCGATTACAATTCAATGGCCAAGATTGATTTCGAATCAACGACCGAGATTAAAAAATAAAACCCTAATTAGGGTTTGTCACAACCAACTACCTCTCGACCAATGAGAAAATTACATTTGGGGACACTTGTCCTTCTGCTAAATATAAAACAACAATAAAATAGAAAGTTGTTGCATTATGGAGTGTCAGGTTCATTGAACCTAGACATGTTGACTTGGAACAATTTGATTGGTTGGAAGATGACAAGGCACCACCTCAGGATGTTGGATGTCCTCTTGGGTCACTTTGTTCTTTTTCCATGTACTTGCCTAAGAATATTTTTCCTTGCCGACGACTCTGTCCTTTGCACTTGCATTTGAATCTTTGAGGTCTGGAAGTCTCCCCTTGGAGCAGATGTCTAGACTTAAAGTCATTAAGCTTTTCTTTCCTAATTGCTTTGAAATTCCTTCAAGTGCCTTGAATTTGAAGAAGAACTTCCTTGTGCTTTCGCCACAATGGAGGAAATTAGAACTTTCTTTATGAAGTATTTCCCATACTTAGCCAAATTTTGGCTATTCAATTTCATTTTGTAACACCTTCATGTGGACCATTCAACACTTAGCCAAGATTTTGGCCATCTCTATGCTCAAATGAACTTTTCTTGTGGATTTGCCTTCAATTCTGAATTTGGCTTGTGCTAAGTAGGGCAGACTCCATCCTTGGACAAGGATTTTATTCATTTCCTCTTTACTTTTCCTCTTTATTCCTCTTCATTCTTCCTGCTTTATTTCCAACACTTAGTCAAAATTTGATTCTTTTGTTGTAGGAAAATTCCACACTTAACCATTTTTTTGTTCCCTCTTGGCAAATTTTACCGTGTTTGTTTCTAACCTTGGCGGACTTTGGCACATGTCATGCCATTTTTCTATTATGCTTGAGCAGACTTCCTCATTGGCAAGCCAATTCTTTTTTTCTTCCTTAGCCAGACTTGGCTGCTGGTTGGACAATTTGCTTTTATCATGGGCAGACTATGAATGATCTTGGACATTTTCCCAAGTGTCAAGGCAGCGCTCATTATTGTTTGGACGTTTTGAATTTATAGCATGGCGGACTTCACATTTTCCATGCCATTTCATGGCGGAGTTCATTGTGTCTTGGGCACTATTATTTTTGACCTAGGAGGATTTCATCATTGACAAGCCACTTTCCTTGCTAGCTGGGCAAACTTCATGATCAGTAGGCCATTCTTGGGCAGACTTTGGACTTGGCAAGACATCTTCCTTCATTTCTCCTTGGTGGACTTGGCTGTGTCTTGGACACCTTCAATTTAGCCTTGGCAAACTTCATGATTGGTTGACCATGTTGGGCAGAGTTGCTCATTGCTTAGGTAATTTCCTTGACACTTAACCAAATTTTGAAATTTTATTCTCCAAGGTATCAACACTTAGCCAATTTTCTGAGTTTTTCTCCCCAAGGTATCAACACTTAGCCAATTTTATGAGTTTTCCTTGGCGGACTTCATAGTTATTGTGCCACTTTGCTCATTTGCTAAGGCACAGTTGGTGATTGTCATGCCAAATTTTCCCAAGTGTTGGGCGGACTTCAACACTTGCATGCCATTGTACAAGGCGGACTTCATGACTTGCACGCCATTGTGCAAGGCGGACTTTATGATTGCTTAGACATTACATGGGCGGACTTGGAAGCTGGCTGGACAAGATGCATTTCCTTGGGCGAACTTCATCAATCCCATGCCATTTCTACCTTGGGCGAACCTCAAGGTTGGCTTGCCATGTTTCACACTTAGATGAATTTCTTGCTTAACACCTCACGTTCATCTGGAACATCTGGAACAAAACCTCGCCTGGAGATTTTACCTTGCTTTTTATACTTGGAGACACAAATTTTTTTTATTCTAAAGATGGAAATGTTGTTGCCGTGACCTGAGGGACCCAATCCTAGGTCAACTTTCAAAAAAGCTGAAAAAAGCAAGCCAAAAAACTGCTTCCCGGATTGGTCCCAAAGTGCCAAAAATCAAAAAAAGCAAAAAGCAAAAAAGTAGAATCCCACAAAAATAGGAGGTGTCAGAATTGACCCAAAGCAATGGCGTTCTTCGTCCTCTGAACCTTCTAAGCACTTTGACGATGTCAAGACACTATTCTGAGCCTAATTTCTCTATTTGACTCGGATGACCACCTGAAAACTCTAACTCCTCATTATAAAAAAAAATGATGATTAGCAGTTGCGACACCAAGTTAAAAACCCAAAAAGTAAAAACAAGGGGGTCCCCATTTGCAATGGAGCAATGTGTGAAAAGGTCACAACATCTAGCACCAACCTAAATAAATGTTCCTGAACATTTCAAAGATAGAATCTACTTCAAACCCAGAATTTTAGATTAATTCTAACTAACTTACCCTTTGGCTAATAAGAGTACTCAAAAGGAAAGAGGAATCCTAAATTGTATCAAGACCTTTCATCGTTCAATTACGAGTGTGTGCAAATGCGTTTATTTCCGTCTCATAAGAACAAGATGACTCTTTGGTTCCATCATGGCTGTTTGTGTAGTTTGTCTTAACTCCAAAAGCATCCTTGGATAGAGCCTCGCTGCCAACGAGCGTCCATAGGCCCGGCGAGGTTATCTCTATAATCTCACGGAGATTGCTCTACTTCCAGCAATTTATTATTTTTGTTATTGAGTGTACACCTGTAGAGATGTCCACACACCCGAAGCCAAGTGTTCTTGATCTTTCATTCTTTTCTTTTCGTTTATTTCGATATTCTTTTCTTTTCACATATTTCCGCACTTTGGCTTGTAAGCAATGAAGCGCACATGGGTTTGAGCATTATAGTGGCGTTGAAGTAAGACCTTTGATTATTTTCTTTTGTTTAGCCATGACTTCGCCTAGGAAACCATAATGACTTAGAGAATTCATTAAGTTTGCGAGACATAATAATTGTAAGACTCAGTGTCAAGATACAATAGATGATTCCCTTTTCTAGTCAAGTACTAACCTTAACTTCAAGATACTTTAGAAACAATTAACCTAGGACTCGAAGATTCTCCACAAATTTTTATCCAAGGAATATTTTCAACATAACCTAGCAAGGTCAATCCAGAGTGTGCATGTAAGCAACACCACCCTCCTCACAAATGGGAACCCCTTTATTGAAAGCAAAACAAAACGGACAAGCAAACTAAACTAAGAAAGCAAAACAACTAATCTAAAGCAAACCGTGAAAGAAAACCTACTCTAAACAAAAACAAAAAATTTAAGCGAACAGCAGTCAAAAGACCTAAGTATATACAACTCCTAGCATGATTTCTCAAGATGTGTAGGAACAACAAAGCAGCGGTCATAGTGTGAAGTTTTGCAAACTTATCTTTAAACTCGAAAAAATATTCTTTCAAAGGACAAATCTGAAACTCAAACAAAACTTTGGGAAAGATTAGTAACTGAGGCAACTCACCCGAACCATGATTGATCCATAAACAAGTTATCTTTCCTAAATCTCCATAATCAAAATGATATTCCTTGTAGTCAACAATAAAGAAAGATACAACCTGGTGGTCTTCATTCGCAGACATGAATTCTTGCTCGTCATCCATTGATTCATCAAGAGGTCGAAGTTGATGGTGAACCATACCACTTGCATTTGAAACATGGAGATCAACATCATGTTCCAAATTGAGTGGAGTGTGACAAGAATTGGATTCAAAAGGGAACTTGGAAATTTGGAGAATTTCATGCACTGGCTTCTTTTGAATCCCCAACAATGGATCAAGCCCCAACTCGAATTGTTCTTCATTTTTTGTCTCTATCACAATTACTTGTTTATCAAGTAGCGTTCCATTTGTTTCAATTTCATCAAGCAATTCCTCCATGACTGTGATCATTGGATTAAGTGCCGACGCGAAATGTATTTCATATTCTGCTTCCATCTTGGTAGCCCATTGATCGTCAAACATATCATCTTACCTCAAGCCACTTATCACTTCTTCCATCTTGTTCATGCATAATTGAACTCTTTTTTCAAGGACCATTCCTTCTTGAAGTGCACTGGAACCGCTTCCTTCTTGTGTCACATTGTCCATTTGAGGATCCTCTCCAACTTGTAGTTCTTCATTTTCACACATTTCCACGTGTTGATACAGGATTTCCTTTCTCGCCTGAATGTATGCTATTACTTCCTTGATCTTTCCTCCAACGGCCTCTAGCGTTACGATGCTTGGAACATCTTCACCCACTTGATCCCTAAGCTCGGTCACATTATCTTGTTGTGACTTATTCTCCTTGTTGTTGGATGACATTGTGGTACATTCTTCATTTGGTGTTAAAAATGTTCGCTTGACATATTCAATCCATGCTTTGTCCTTGAAGCATCCATATGGTAGCTCCAATAATCCGAGGTGACATCTGGCATAGTTGATAGCCTCTTCACATGTTGTACAAGTGAACTCTAGATGAGGTGCATTGTGAATCCGACACCAATGAGGTAGCAAAACACCTTTCAAGTGAACATTACCTAGTTCTATCTGATTTTGGATTCTAAGTATGAACCTTGTGAAGGCCTCATTTATAACTTCTGGAATGCTATAATCATCAGGTTCTACATCCAACACTCCTGGCTTGGGAACATCCCAAAAGAAAAAATTTCCTTGGAGAACAAGCTCTACCCTTGAGAGGAAGGTCAAGCAACTGATTTCTTCGTGTTTGGAGGTCTCATGAATTCAACATCTTCCTAGCAAAGCAAACTAAGAAAATTCCCGAGATGCAGCTGTGCATTCAAATTTTCTTGGATTTGAGCAATATCCACGAGACTATCTTGAGAGCAAGAAATATGGAATGGACGCCCATCCATTGAGAAATCTCTTTTTTGATTTTCCATTTCTGTTTTTTTTCTTTTTTAATTTTTTTTAGGAATTTTTTCTACTTTTTACTTTTTTTGGATTTTTTTGACATAAAAGAGATCTAACATATCTCTGATTTGGCATATCAAAGTTCATACTAGTTCCATCCAGCTGAACTTCTTTGAATTTCCTTGTGAAAATAAACAACCTAATGTTTGGCCCTCCTAGCACCAATTCTGTTGGTGTGCATTTTATTACCCACCGAATATAGAATAAAATGTCCAAAGACACTCTATCCTCTCTTGGAAAATCACCGCATATGCTAAGATTGTGAGAAGATCATATGGCGATTCCAAGGTTTCTTTTGTCAAGTCTTGATGTGTGGATAAGCTCAATGGGTGTTGTGATATGCTAGTAATACACAAAGGGACTTACACTAGGCTCGTTCAATTCACAATGAAGGTCTAGACAATGAAGCTCTTATTGTTTGGGTCTTGGATCATGGACTTCAAACAAACTGAAAAGGAGATAAGGGTTTAGAAGTTCTAATCTACTCCTAAGAATTCAAGAAACGGTATTGACTTGGTGAAACCAATAACCACGCTTTGCTTTGCCACTCTAGGACAACTACACAAAGTGGGTGTAATCTTCAAGGGGGTGTGCTTATGATTTTCACGTCATGAATAAATGCCATCAAATCAAACAATATTTATCCAAACAGAAGTTAAATATCCACAATATAGGCTCAAGCTAACTTTATGCATTGAACAAAAATCATTCATTCAAAGAAAGCATGAGCAAGAGTTTCACCAATCCATACTATCAAATCTTTTATTCATCTAACATACATGAAATAAAATCTAACCTATGATGAGGGATAAGAACCATGCAAACTCCAAAATAAGAGAAGTAATCACCATCAATTTGAACAATGCATTACTTATTACTTTGGCAGTCGTAAGCAACAATTTACTTATCTCAACATGTTTTGCAACATGCTCCCATGTTTTACAAATGAGGGGCGAGCTCAATTTATAGGCTCTTCGATTACAATTCAATGGCCAAGATTGATTTCGAATCAACAACCGAGAGTACAAAATAAAACCTTAATTAGGGTTTGTCACAACCAACTACCTCTCAACCAATGAGAAAATTACATTTGTAGACACTTGTCCTTCTGCTAAATATAAACCAACAATAAAATAGAAAGTTGTTGCATTATGGAGTGTCAGGTTCATTGAACCTAGACATGCTGACTTGGAACAATTTGATTGGTTGGAAGATGACAAGGCGTCACCTCAGCAGATTGGATGTCCTCCTGGGTCACTTTGTTCTTTTTCCATGTACTTGCCTTAGAATATTTTTCCTTGCCGACAACTCTGTCCTTTGCACTTGCATTTGAATCTTTGAGGTCTGGAAGTCTCCCCTTGGAGTAGATGTCTAGACTTAAAGTTATTAAGCTTTTCTTTCCTGATTGCTTTGAAATTCCTTCAAGTGCCTTGAATTTGGAGAAGAACTTCCCTGTGCTTTCGCCACAATGGAGGAAATTGGAACTTTCTCTGTGAAGTATTTCCCATACTTAGCCAAGTTTTGGCTATTCAATTTCATTTTGTAACACCTTCATGTAGACCATTCAACACTTAGCCAAGATTTTGGCCATCTCTATGCTCGAATGAACTTTTCCTGTGGATTTGCCTTCAATTCTGAATTTGGCTTGTGCTAAGTAGGGCAGACTCCATCCTTGGACAAGGATTTTATTCATTTCCTCTTTACTTTTCCTCTTTATTCCTCTTCATTCTTCCCGTTTTCCTTCCAACACTTAGTCAAAATTTGATTCTTTTGTTGTAGGAAAATTCCACACTTAGCCATTTTTTTGTTCCCTCTTGGCAAATTTTACCATGTTTGTTTCTAACCTTGGCGGACTTTGGCACATGTCATACCATTTTTCTATTATGATTGAGCAAACTTCCTCATTGGCAAGCCAATTCTTTTTTTTTCTTCCTTAGGCGGACTTGGCTGCTGGTTGGACAATTTGCTTTTATCATGAGCGGACTTTGAATGATCTTGGACATTTTCCCAAGTGTCAAGGCAGAGCTCATTATTGTTTGGACGTTTTGAATTTATAGCATGGCGAACTTCACATTTTCCATGCCATTTCATGGCGGAGTTCATTGTGTCTTGGGCACTGTTATTTTTGACCTAGGAGGATTTCATCATTGGCAAGCCACTTTCCTTGCTAGTTGGGCAGACTTCATCATCAGCAGGCCATTCTTGGGCGAACTTTGGACTTGGCAAGACATCTTTCTTCATTTCTCCTTGGCAGACTTGGTTGTGTCTTGGACATCTTCAATTTAGCCTTGGCAAACTTCATGATCAGTTGGTCGTGTTGGGCAGAGTTGCTCATTGCTTAGGGAATTTCCTTGACACTTAACCAAATTTTGAAATTTTATTCTCCAAGGTATCAACACTTAGCCAATTTTCTGAGTTTTTCTCCCCGAGGTATCAACACTTAACCAATTTTATGAGTTTTCCTTAGCGGACTTCATAGTTGTTGTGCCACTTTGCTCATTTGCTAAGGTGGAGTTGGTGATTGTCATGCCAAATTTTCCCAAGTGTTGGGCCGACTTCATGCTTAGCTTGCATCTTTCTTGGGCGGAGTTTACATACCCTTTGCCATGTTTTCCTTTGCTTGGGTGGACTTCAACACTTGCACACCATTGTACAAGGCGGACTTTATGACTTGCACGCCATTGTGCAAGGCAGACTTTATGATTGCTCAAACATTACATGGGCGGAGTTGGAAGCTGGCTGGACAAGATGCATTTCCTTGGGCAAACTTCATCAATCCCATGCCATTTCTACCTTGGGCGAACCTCAAGGTTGGCTTGCCATGTTTCACACTTAGATGAATTTCTTGCTTAACACCTCACGTTCATCTAGAACATCTGGAACAAAACCTCGCCTGGAGATTTTACCTTGCTTTTTATACTTGGAGACACAAGTTTTTTTAATTCTGAAGATGGAAATGTTGTTGCCATGACCTGAGGGACCCAATCCTAGGTCAACTTTCAAAAAAGCTGAAAAAAGCAAAAAGCAAAAAGCAGGCCAAAAAAACTACTTCCTGGATTGGTCCCAAAGTGCCAAAAATCAAAAAAAGCAAAAAGCAAAAAAGCAAAATCCCACAAAAATAGGTGTCAGAATTGACCCAAAACAATGACATTCTTCATCCTTCAAACCTTCTAAGCACTTTGACGATATCGAGACACTGTCCTGAGCCTAATTTCTCTATTTGACTCGGATGATCCCCTGAAAACTCTAACTCCTCATTATAAAAAATTATAAAAAAAATGGTGATTAGCAGTTACGACGCCAAGGCAAAAACCCAAAAAGCAAAAACAAGGGAGTCCCCATTTGCAATGGGACGATGTGTGAAAAGGTCACAACAAGACCAAATAGGAGCAAGATTGAGAGCACAGATGGAAAGGCCAATGCAAGCCCCTACTACCTCAAGTACCCTATGGGTAACCCTTATTGTTACTAGAAATGCTAAGTGCCAATGTCTGCTTGAGATTGAACAGAAGCGAAAATAGGAGCTCAAACAAGACAATTAGGGAACACCATTAACACCCCAAGTACCTACGTAAGTTTGTGTCCTACTCATTCCATGACATGCCCAAGCACTCTAAGCCACAAACCCTCATATTTTCTTTAAAAACATTTTTTTAACTTTTAAAAATACCTTATTATATATTATATATTTAAATATACGATTATCTATCACTGCTTCAAGTAGAGATAATCCAATCCACAACTCCCAATCATCCTTCTTGGCCTATTATCTTATGTTAGAATCCCAATGTGTTCTCTCAAGTTGGTGCTTTCACCTGGACAACATTACACAAGCGGATCTTAACTAGCTACAAGTTAAAAACTATAGGCATCTTTGGTCGGTCGCATTGCCCAATGAATCTCATGGCTATGGAAACCTATGATCATCATCTTCTCATGGCTTGTCCCTTGGCCATGTTGTGTTGGATGTGGCTAATCAAGAAACTTAACTGGTCAAAGGCTCCCCAAAATGACATTTTAGAGCATTTCAAGAGCTGGCCAATACTTTATTAGCATTCCTTTTGGGTGGGACTCTAGATTGCTAGCCTAGCCATGGTTGCATGACAGACATGGAAAGAAAGAAATAGGCAGGTTTTCAAGACAAATCCTTAAATGAGGTAGAGTAACAAAATGGATTGAAGTTGGTCTATGTGAAGTTCTAAACACTAGAGCCAAACCGTCCATTTATGGTCATTTCTCCAATTGGAATGACGAATTAAGCAAGGAATGGAGTTCATTAAAAATTCCCTCCTCTTTCAATTTCAGGCCTCATCATGCCAATAATCCAAGACTCGCTACTTGTCAATTGGCCCCTCCTAGTGGTAGACTAAAATTACTCTTTGGTGGGGCCTTAAGTGCTAGTGGCATTATTAGAAACAAGGTAAGAATCCTCCTTTGGGATTTTTACAAAATCTTACCATTTAGAACAAATAATGAAGCCGAATTTCAGGCCTTATTTGAAGGTCTCAATCTTTGCATACAAAAGGGGATTCATACATTGACATCAAAGGGGACTTGATTCTATGTATAAACACCATAAGATGCAAGTCTACGGCAAATTGGACATGGTTGAAGTGGTTCAACCTTATTCAACCGCTCTTGGATTCATTGAATGATTTTAGAGTTAAGTATATCTATCGTGACACAAGCAAAGCCACTAATCATTTGGCAAATCTCGGAGTTGGGCAAAACATAGACACCCAAGTGTCAAATCTATGTAGTATCTAACAAGACCTGGACAAAATTCTTCAAAGGGATAATCCCATGAATTCGGCTTGGAGGGCATTCAGAATGGACAGCTTGGGATGTTTATCTCAATGCTACAAATGGAGGCAACTCATGATATTTCTCAATGGAAGTGTTTTTGGCTCCACAGCTCCTTTAAGTTTGGGTCTCTTGGCTTGTTCACTATGCAAGCCTGCGAAATCATGGAATGGCCAGTGGTTATTGAGGGTTTATGCTGTGACTGCAGTATCCAGGAAATGCCCCTGCGTTTCCAGCATCTGTTCAACATTGTGATCCCTCAGTTTGAAAGTGCCTTCAAGGTGGTTATTGGCACTTACATTTTGAATGGAAAACATGTTCATGACAACATCCTTTTGGAGGAATTTGTTATGACAATCATTGATGTTCTTGGCCAAAAGTTGTATGGCAAGATTGCAGTAAATGGTTTTGTTAAGGACCAGTGGCAACCATGATTTATGCAGCCATCTCAAACAATGACACAGGTGTGGCCACACGTGCCGTTGGTGGAGTTTTCAAAAGGGAAAAGGTTAAGGGAAACAAACTACTCTTGGACTTCCTGGAAATTCAGAGAGGGACTCTTAAAATGTAATTGGAAGAGTTCAAACAATTCAAATCCCAACACCCAGACCTGCTAGCAGATCAGCAGCAGAAGCATCTCCAGGAGCTAACTAAAGGCCTCCTTGTTGATCTTCATAACAATAATTAATTGGCAAATAGTCTTATTTGGACACACAAAGTTTTGTATACTTTTCTTGAATGTTGATGAAAAGGGAGCTGCCCCCATGGTAATATTTTGCGGATCAGAATATATATAATTTTTATATAATAAATAAATTAAAATATTAAAATATATTCATATAACTACATACTACTCGTATCCACGAGGTTGATGCATAAAGACAAAATTAAGCCAACAAAGAAGGAGAACTTGAGGTGGTGGACGGGGCGAGAAAGATGGTTGCATAGGGGTAAGACCACATCATTCCAAGTCATCTCCAAAATGGCGGAGGGAAGCGAAAGGAAGGTAAATCAAAGTTTAGCAGGCCACTAAATTAGGGAAGGCCTCGGTGTCGTTAGGAGGAATTAGTGACACAAGAATCAAAGCGATAACAGCTCAACATGTTGGGCATGGCAATCATGAAAACTATAGCACTTGGGCCGAGTGGCAAATTTTCTATTCACGAGGAGAGAGCCGAATGAAGGATGAAGGCCGTAGAACAATGTCATGGCAAGGACGAAAGCTTGCTTCGCCATTATTTAGATTCGTGCACGGAGGCTCGGCCTTACAACATACGGGCCTTTTAATGAATTGATGAAGACATTTACATTATGGTTTTCAAATTTTGGTTTGTGTTTGTTTCTGTGCAGGGAAAGGTTGACAAAAGGGCTGCAAATGGCGAGAACAAGCAAATCGAAATTCATTATCTCCATTTCGGCGGGGGGCCTGGAAAGTTTCGGTGTTGATACACCAGTCTCCTTGGTGGCAACAGAGAGACAAATAGCATTTCGGAAGGTTACGGATCAAAGGCTAAAGCGAATTCTGATGGAGGATGATCCCCTGGCATTGTTAGCAGTCAAAATGGTATTAGGCAAAGGTCATCTGGAAAGAAAAGAATTTGCGAGAGACAACGCTCAAATCTCTTCTCGGTTCTTAGTCGTTATTCTAGACCTGGAAATTCCTAAGGCGGAGGCAAAAGAAATGATGGAGCATCTGTTCCGAGGCGATCTGCTAGGAGGGCTGGAGAAGACTCTAAAAGCGGCCTTCAAGGGCAAAGGAATCCCGCGCCCCGCAAACCTGGACCTTCTTTGGGAAACGGACGAGGCTGTCAAAGTTTTCCCCTTCATTTTAGACCTAAAGGGAACGGAATTGATGAGGCATAGAATGGTATCGGCCATGGCAGTCGAATTCCTGAAGAGGAAGTTGAGGCCCGTGATGGAGGGGATGGAATGGGTGGAAGACTTCACCCGGTTTGCAGATTTAAATGGCTTTCTGTGAGGCTTGGCCTCCGTGTTTTAAGAGTTTTAATGTTTTATATTTTGTGCTTAATCATAATACTGGTTGGTTTTCAGTAGGCTCGGCCTCTATATTAATTCTCTATATTTAAAATTATAATAGCAGCTAGTTTTGAAGCCAGGCAGTGGGACTGTAAATTTTGTTCCAGTAGTAGCTTGCTCCCGGGTTGGAGGGTTTAGCCGATAGGCTCAGATATTATGAAAGATTGTTATCTCCTGCTATGTAGACGCATGTATATTTTATACAAGTTAATATAAATCCCTACCTTGCGTATCAAAAAAATATATATATTTAAATATATTATTATATACATATACATATATGTGTGTATATGTAAATGTGTATATATATATACACATTTACATATACACACACACACACACATATATATGTATATGTGTATATGTATATGTGTACATATATATACATATACATATACATATACATTTCATATATATATATATATATATATATGTGTGTATAAATGTGTATATATATATACATATGTGTATATGTATATATACATATATATATATATACACATATTTATGATATTACACACACATATATATATATGTATATGTATATGTATATGTACATACATATACAGATATGTATATGTATATATATATATACATATACATATATGTGCACATACATACAGATATATATGTACATATATATATACATATACATATATGTGTGTGTATATGTATATGTACATATATATATATACACATATAGTGTGTGTATAAATGTGTATATGTATATATATACACATACACACACACACACACACATATATATATATACACATACATACACACACCATATACATATACATATACATTACATATATATGTATATGTATATGTATATATGTATATGTATATATATATACATATATATGTATATGTATATGTATATGTATATATATATATATATATACCAGGGGAAAAAAATTACCATACCAGCATACCCGAACTCCAAATCGATACCCATTCCCATACCCAAACCAGCAACTTAGCTTAAAGAGCTGTACTGTTCATGCCAGAGACAGTTCTGATAAAGATTATATAGGCTTTCTTTAAGTTCATCTGACAAAATAAGCTATTATATTGACTAAAAGAGGATGATATGGACAAAGATTCTCTTCATAAAGCAAGCTTAGAAAGTACAGTCAACTCTGAATATCAACACGGGCATTCTGGGATCTAACAGTAACGATCCACACTCAGCTAATACAACCTACCATAGACTTTCATAAACCATAGCCGGTACATGAAAGCAATTTAAAATTCCTAGCAGAAATCAATAAAGCAGAATTATTTTTCTAAAACTTTAAGGAACACATAATATATAAATAAGAGGGAGCAGTCGTTCAAATAATGATAACAGAAAGATGCATGAAGGCAAGACCAAAATGACAGTCCAAGGTAAAAAGGAAATTGTGAAATTATTCGGGTGATTTACTTATTGATACCTTTGCCTATAGGTACTTTCTTATGTTGAGAAAGACCAATAGAATACTCTTTTTACTGGGTAAGCGTTTAATCTATGGAACTGGTAGTCACATTTTACTCAGACTGGAAACTCATATTCCGCATTATTGAATGTTCCATTGCAGGAGGAATTGTGAATTTCTTAACTAACCTGAATCCATTCAGATGTTTACACGGATTCTATGCTAATGTATTTGTGTAGTATAAAAGCATCCTTCTTGTTTAATATGTATATGTTTAACATCAAATCACACTAATCCACCTTTAAATCGGTTCCTATTTTTTCTATATTATGATAAACAAGTGGAAACTACAATATTTAGTTAGAGCAATTTCATTTCCTTTTTTTCTGTGAATGTTGCTATGAATTCTGGGTTAAACTTTTTAACCGGTAAAATTTTCTTCAATAGCTTATGCTTTTCATTAGGAAGCTCTTACGTTCCTGTTTGTTCTACTTTTATATCTACTGAAATTTCAGTCAATGGTAATTAAACAAAAGTTGTTTAATCTTACATGCAAAGCTTTGTGCAAAAGTGTTTGAACAAATTAAATTTGGTGATTCTGTTGGTGTGGAGTTGTTAAGTTGTCGAAGTCCATGAGATATTGATAAAAAAATTGGCCGTTCTGTTGGTGTGGAGTTGTTAAGTTGTAGAAGTCCATGAGCTATTGATAAATCTCTTCATGGAAGGCGGCAATGGAGAGTGATCAAATAGAACAATATCAATGATCTCTGGAGTTGTAAACATTCACAGTGTTATGTAAGCTAGAGGAAGCTAGGCCTCACTACTAGTCATCATATACAAATTCTTAATTAAGGATGAATTGCACATTCTAAGTAAACCAATAACTTTACTATGGAAAACCTGAATTCCTGGAGAAAACTCCAACAAGTGAGGAAAAACACTTTCCTCTAACTTCAATTGGAATTACAATCTTAGGACTCTTAGGCACACAACCAGCCTGAAATCAACTTATTTAAGTCCCTAAGAACACTACAAAAGCTCTCCAATAAACTCAGCTTTGTTCTTTTGTCTATGATGGTGTTTTTGAAACTATGAACAATGCTAGCATTCAAACAGTTCAACTCAAATCCTTCAATTGTTGCCTCTATGGATGTTAACACATCTACTATGAGCTAGAAGAACCATCTCAGAAATCTCAGAAGCCTCTAGAAACTGACTGGAAGAGGAATTCCAAGCGTTCTTGGGCATTTTCTGTCATTTCTATCACATAACAAAACCACCACTTTTCAACAGAGATGAAACCACCATTTTTGTATGAAACCACCCAACAGATTACAAACCACATATTGTCAACAGTAACAAAATTTCCGCTTTCTTGATGACACTGCCCTGACAATTATGAAACCAACACCTGTCTGAAACTGTGGATTTCATACATAAGCCTGAAATATTCTATTTCTCTCCAAATTTCCAACTTCTGATGCCTGAAACCTGCTTCATGTGTCTTATGAGCCCACTATACAATGAAGTGAACTGATCTTTTTACTGATCATATAGCCAAAGAATTTGTAACAAGAAGTTTTGATGTCCTCAGTTACAGTCTACAAATTCACCATGAGAAGGGCATTTAGGGAGGAACAATCAAATAAATTGCTAATCTACATTCTAGCCAAGACCAATACCTATCTTATACACCTCAAAAGTCCATTTCTTATTAATCATTTTGTTACATCCCCCTAAAACTTAATATGTTTATGATATTCGAACCATGGATGTTAATATTGTTGCTATAACTGCCTTTCATGTGAACGTGAAATAAAGGATTAAATAATTGTTTTATTATTGTTGCAACTGTAAATGTGAAAGTGAATGATTATTTTAATATGCGAATGTATTTGATGATAATGATGATGATATTTTATGTAATATGAAATTATGTGACAAGAATGGTCTAACTCTAGTTTTCTTTGGTCAAGTGGTTGCAGGATCGACATCATACGAAGGGAAAAGGGACTATCATCAGGGAGAGGACGCAATTGACAAGGATCTATTTGTCATTGAACTCTGGGTAGTGTATGACAATGCAACGATATAACCTTGGCCTTGGCTTAAGTAATATAAATATTGATCATTAAAGTTGGAATTAAAATATAAAAATACTTAATAAGGGTATTTCAAATATAATAATAAATTTTTAAATATTAAAGTTTAAATAATAATAAAAGACCATTATATATCAAAACAAAATAAACGTATTATTTCATTGTTGAACTCGTGCTGGAGATGGCCGACGGTTCATGGAGGCAGAGCACTCCACCACTCCATCAGGAAACGCATGGAATGCAAGGAGTCTTGGAAGATTCCGGAATGGAATGCAAAAAGACAACCTCTAAATTTCAGTCTCTCTCTCTATCGAGAATTCATCATTCAACCATTTTTCTTCATTCATTCAATTTTCCAGCCACACGAACTCTACTCTGTTCAGGGAAAGTCTGTTGGTAATCTTTCCGCCATAGCTAGGGTTCCATTTTCTCATCCGTCGCTAACCAACTTCCTGAGGAAATCAAGCATCATCTTTTCTGTATCAGAAGCTTCCTAAGATCATCTTCCTCAAACTACATCTTGTTGGTGCAGGATTTTCAATTGAGATAAGCTAAGGAATTCAAGTGTCAATCTGTGTGTATCGACGACCAAGCTGTAGGTGGTTTTTGAGCAAAGGATTCTCCACATTCATCAAGTTTCAAACGCAAAACCAGGCACGTCAAGAACTTTTACTTTGGTATTTTCTTTGAAATCTATTCGGTATTATATTCTTGAGCTTTTGTTTATAATTTCTATCAGTTAAAAGTTAAAACGTCCTTCCTCTGGTAGAGTCGAGTTAGGAGAAAACATTCTTCTGTTTGGTGTTTTTCAAATTTGGAGTGACAGTATTTATCACCACCTCCTGTAGGAGTAGAGCTCAGTAATTGGGTTTGAATCTTTTAATTATTTCATGAATCTGAGTTAAGACTCCGTCTAAGGCGCCTTGCATCCATTTTTCACCATTCTTCTGAAGCCGACTGTATCTTTAATTTGTCTCTTCACTATCGAAGCAGCCTTTAGGGCTTTTCCGTGTTATTAAATCTCTGATATAGTTCATCTGATATATCAAGCCATACCTCCAATCAGAATCTCCGAGCCTTGGAAACAAGATATAATTTGTAATCACTCTGCAGTGAAACTAGAACTCACTTTATTAACTTGGTTGGAACTTTTCCCTTCTTCCTAAACTTATCCGTTAAGTGTTCCTTTTCCGATCTCTCTGTTCCTTATATGGTATTACAGGTTACCTAAACCTGTGAATAACCAATCTTTTTGGATTTCTCGTATGTTAACCCTCTCTGCCTTACTTGAAATCTTCACCACTCTTATTAGTCTGGTCTAGTAAAAGTATACCTTTCCATTCCATGATCTTGAGCTGTCACTGAATAATATGAGTTTGGAAGAGTAATTGAACAAAACAGTCTGCTCTCTCTCTTTTTCCATTAAGACAACAACTAATCTACTTTAAGGGAAGATCCGAATAAAATTACAAACAATAATCCTAGGGTTGAGAACCGGAAAGTTGAATAATCAAATCATGTTGCACAAAAAAGAAACTTGAACCAAGACTTGTCATGTCGAGCAAGGGTGAGTGTTGACAGCACAGTAGTGCCCGAAATATCAGCACAATAGTGCCAGAAATATCGGCACAGTGGTGCTAGAGATATCGGCACAGTAGTGCCAGAGCATTAAAAATCCTTGGCCAAGGTAGATGCCAGTTAGGCAATGTCAGCTTTCATGTTCCAGATATACTCCGGTCAGAATGATCCTTCTAGTTAGGAGGGATCAACCAGCAGTATAGGTACATGGACACCAGGCTCAGAGACATGATGACAATTGATCCTTGTTGTTTGCCTCGTGAAGGGCCGGGTTCTTCAATCGAAGAACATAGGAGACCAGTAGGTCTTGGTTGGGCGGTAAAGCCCCTGATCATAATCCCTTTTCCCTAAATGATAATGTAACTCAAGAATTTTCTGCTTGAAGATGATGTCAGTGAAAAAATTCTCTCGTACTTATTTCCAGGTATTGCTTGTCAATTTTTAAATTTATTTACAATTATGCAATTTGTGTATTTATGGAAATGTTCGTTGATGAATCAGCAAATGTTGTTAGTCAGTTATTTCCATTCAGTCGAAATGTTGAATTCTTGAAGGTAGTTCCAAAATAATAATGTAATTCTGTGTTTTTATAGAAAACCCTAGATTGACAATTATTTTGTTATGATTCATTGTGAAACTGTTAGAAGTTCCATTTCAGCTGACTACTGTGAACTTAGAAGTTAGTTGCATCTTTGAATTGGTTGGAAACAAATGGAAACCCTAGTTTTTGAAATAAATCTTTAGTTGCAAATCAGCTGAAAGTTAGTTAATTGTTAAATTTGTAAACCGTAGATTGGATAGGTTGTTACACATTTTCTCATTTCAAATTCGCGTCATATTTACCATGAAATTTCTTTACACACATCCTTGACAAAAAAATGAAGTGCTAGTTATTAGCTGCTGTCCTAAGGTTTAATCAATGGTGTTGAGAAGTTTCTTCATAAAGAAACGCATTACCTTGTTTATTCATTTTCAGGACTCCATTATAGTTGTACTTTGCACATTTTTGCAAATATTTGGGTGTCTAATTTTCTGATGTTTTGAAAGCAAATTGGCATGATTCTCTAAAATCATTTTCCTGACAAAATATATAAATAATACTAATAAATACCAAGTTTAAGACTTGATAGATATGTATTCAAACATTTAATTAAGAGAACGGTAGCAGTAAATTTTCTCCAAACAGTTATCCACATCTGTAAAGATATAGGTAGCTAAGGTCACTGTCAAGTGGGACACCAATTTGATGTATAAGACACCGATTGTGGATAGCCTCCAAGGGGATTATCTTCCCATTTAAATATATGATGTTCATATTAGACATGCATACCTCATTCCATCCAGATTCAAACCTGTGCCTGCATGTAGTAGAGTTCGCCATTAGGCCCAATATAAACCTCACAATCACAGTTACAAGAGTCTGCTCAATTCATCCAATCAACCACAAGTTTGAGAAGCAGAGTTCACTGTAATCTCATAAGAGGACTGGTCAGCAGCTGCACATCTCGGTTTCTTATAATAAAGTAAAATTGAATCATTAGAATCTCAGGGAAAAAAATGTTATTTAGCAGGAACCTTGTCATGCACTTGACATTTAAAGATCAATTATTCTTTTATTTTCTCGTTAGCCTTCTGATAAACCAGTATATCATTTAGTCATTTTGGATGTAACAGTCTGACTATACTTTTAAGTTAATTAAATTAAACTCAAAGCCACCCTAGATAGAATTTTTGTCTAAATGGGCAATTAATTAGCATGTAACAAAGATGAAACCATTATTCATCTTGACAAAAACATCAAACAAACATTAGGGTTTGAAGGAAAATTGTAAAATGAGATCCACCAAAGTAGCTCCCAAAAAATGATTGCCTGTCTCATTATAGATGCCTTTGTTGATGTCTTTTTTTGTGATCATGGAAGCATTGATAGAGAGTTCCAGGTGGAAGACCTTATCATTGAAATGGTAAATAATGATCTTAAACAGAAATCCAGAGAGATAAAACCTCAATATAGCCAGTTACAGAAACATTTTAAGAGAAATGAAGACAACCTGAGCTCCCTCATCACCAATTGGATTGCCAGAAAGATTTAATATCTTCAACGCTTCATTACTTGGAAGAATCTCAGCAAGTGCTTTCAAGCCCTTAGCTGTTATACCATTTGCCGAAAAGTCCACCTCCTCTGCAACCTGAATTGAGGCATTTTAGGTTTATATTTTCATGTAGCTCAATTTTCAACTGTAAATGCTTCAAGCATTTCACATATTTCTAATCCAAATCATCGTCAACAATATACTTTTCTCTTTTGTTAGGAAATTTACATCTATTGAGAGGACAAGATAAAAAGTGAAAGTAATGATGAAGTGAAAAAATATAAGTCTAGCAAAATGGAAATCAGAATATGCAATACTAACCCGATTGTAAGCTAAACTTTCAGCCAAAAATATCATTCCCTCATCACCAAAATTATGACCTGAACATATAGTAATCAAGGTAATCAAATTATTCTTTTTCTTAAATTAATGGTAGCAATAACAAAAAATTCTGCATTGTGACGAGCATTGCGTACCATATTATTATTAAGATACAATGCATTAGCAAAAGACTAAAATCACAAAAACATATATGTTATGTTAGCAAATACCATTGCGAATGAAAATACCTTTATAAAATATAAATCAATAAATGTAAGTTGTTGAACATAGTCCAGCATTTGTAATAGTTTCAGCTTAACTTCCTCTGGCTAAATTTTGCCTGCGCGCTTTAAATTTTCAAGTTTCCTTCCGACAACTAGCAAACAGTTGTATATGGACATACAATACAATGTTTACCTATGAAAATCTCAAAGTTTTAATTTAAGTTCCCTTTCTGTTCAGAATTTAATCTCAACATCCAATGGCTTGTGGTGTAATGGTTTGGGCCCCGACTTTGGGGGTGAGAAACTTGTAGGAGAATTACCCAGGGGCAGCCCATAAGTCCAGCAGACATACAGCAAGGTTGCGGTGTATTGGTTATGGCTACATTTGACTATGATCTGGGTTTACAAATATTAAGTATTTGGTCCAAGCTTACCCCACACCATGTTTAAGGCAACCAATAATCCCACCCAAAACTTACAAAGCAAAAAACCAATCATTCACCTACTTTCCAAGGTTACTAGAATCCATCTACTGTTTGGCTTCAAATATAACCCCACTAACTTGCCATATTAGGACTTCACCCAAAATTTACAAAGCAAAAAACTAATCATTCACATACTTTCCAAGGTTACTAGCATCCATCCACTGTTTGGCTTTAAATAGAACCCCACTTACCTGCCATATTAGCACTTCTCAATGTACGAAGCCCTCTTGCCATATCATTGAGACGGGCCTTGGATAACCTCTCAAGTTTAGCAACTTCGACTCCAGAAGATAAAGGCTTTTCAACACCACCAGAAGGCATGCCAATGGAGGGCGTATTGGATATTGCAACATTAAACATTTTCCCCGCAGCCTTAAACAAAGCTGTCAGCTGAAAAAAGATAAATTAGAAATGCAGTCAACAGCTATTAATTCCCTATAGCCATTAATAACAAATCTGAATTCTTCATTAGTGGTAAGCATCACAAGAACAAAATTACATGAATGCCTAATTTTATTTTTTAAAGATATTTTTAATAGATTTGTATTAAAACTCCTCTTGCTCTCTTTCATCCTGATGATGGATCACGGAGTGTGATTTGAAACGTTGATGCTAAAAACTTCTTACACAATCGAATCCAGAAGCAATACAAATCTATGATATGGATTGTGGAAACCTACTATCTTTGATATTTTTAATACTTGTTAATGGCTAAATTAGCTAGTTTAAATCATTATGTTGTTCAATCCCATTGACCTACTTTAGATCTTTGTTGGAGTTACTTTTAGCGCTCATTATTAGCTTAATGTACTTATTCTTCTGAACCTCCCTGAACTGCCTTGATCTTTGTGGAAATTAGCATGGCTCCGTTTTATTTCTCTATTTTGACAGATTACAAGTAAAAAGACCAGATATCATCCGCATTATCTGTTTTGTGTTTACTTTGTTGACGTTTTAGGTTTTATCTTCATGATCCATCCTTACAACATTAAAGTTAAGATTAAAGCCAAAATCTTAGACCAAACAAAGATAGACACTGATAAAATGAAAGCACTAAAAATTGAAATTCAATTCAATTTTATTTTATTTACACAATGATGTCCAAAGTAGCCAGAAATACACAGCAGAGCTAGAAAAAGTACCATAAATTGCATAAAAATCAAAATGCCAAGAGTTGTTATAAAGTTGAAATAGAACAAAACAGAAAGCAACAACAGAGAAAAGTTCTGAACACTAGATTGCTGGTGTAGCAGCAAATGGCCCCAATGACCAAAAGAAGGTCCACAGTTCCATCTGCTTCAGGGAAAGTTGTGTAAATCCTTTTGGAGCCTCAAGCGTATCTCCATTAAGGCAGATTATACTCCAGACTTAACGCCTTAACAAGCCACCAAAATGAAGAGGAGTTCTACAGAAACAAAAAATACAAAGCGACATTCTCAAAGATGCAATGCCAGAAAAAACAAAAACATACAGCAACATTTTAGAACCAAGATTTCCACAGGAAGACATATGTTCCAAGGCTCTTATAAATTTTCTGCGTATATGTTTTAGGTTTTAAGTTCGAGTGACCTACCTCACTTATTATCATGGAAACAAAACTAGCTCACTCGAAACGTCAAATCCGGAAAAGTTTCGGCCAAAAAAGCAACAAATGTGAGAGCTACAATTCCTAAACAACTCAATAATAACAACAAAAAACTTTGACAATTAAGAACCATTTTATCAATTACAAAATAAAAATGGTGTCTCCTGCCTCAAACTGATGCCGGTATTAAAACTGGTATGTAAGAAACGTACCAAAAGCAACAGCCAAGACCACCCCAGCACCTGCAACCAATACAATGACCTGCCCACCAGGATTTCTACTTCCAGGGGCAGCCTTGGCAATCTGCGCTTTATAAGAAGAAGAATACTGCCTACTCCCTGCTCCTCTGCTGCTGCCTGCTCCTGCACTCATAGCTTGAATTTTCACCCTCATGTGACCTATGCCTACACAACTACTGCTCCTTGTGTGCAAAGGATTAAATATCACTGCTTTTCCCATATAACTACAATGCGAATAACCAAAAATCCTTGGCACCACTCTCAGTTTTGGGGAATTTGTAGGCTTAATCTGCAGTAATATTGTAGTGACAAGAAAACAAATGTGATGGTATTAGATTTCAAGCATTTGATTGCTTAGTACGAAATTATATTGTAATAACTTCAAGTTTTACATGTGATGGTATTGGGCTTCATGCATTTGACAGAGAAGTACCATAGCAACATAAATCTCTGAGATTTGATTTCTGATGGCTGAAAAAAATATGAAAAAGGCAAAAAATTGTGATTGATAATGAGTGATGCAAAAGTACCTGGTAAACATTGCAGATAGAGATAGAGGAGGCCATTTGTGATTGGTAGATGCTACCTTCGCAATTTTTCTCTCGTTCAGGACTGGAAGCTTCGATTTATGTTGTATGCACAAAGTTTTATCCTTGGGTTTTATGTTTCCAAAGATTTTATCCAACCTATTTATAGATTCAGATATTTCACTTCAGAACAAGAAAATTGCCATTACTGTTTCCCGTCAGTCGCCCACTCTAAGTTTACATACCTTAAGCTCTTAAATGGTAGATTGAATTTAAAAAAAAAAAAAATTGGATTTCTTCGAATGTGATTTAAGAGTTTAAAGTTATTGTTCTAGTTTTTGGTTAGTTATGACAATTCGGAGATGAGTCTTTTTGTGCACAAAGGTCCAAAAGTGATCATTTGGAGGTGTCCTCTATACCTACTAGCTATCGCACCTTGTGCAATGGGTACGTCGAAGAGGTGCGGAAGGTGAATTAGGAAAAAATTGGTTTATTTTTTGCACACATTTGTGTAGTAAATGAGATCAATTGATAGGTCATTTAGAAAATGATTTTAATATTAGTATTAATTTTTTTTATAGAATAATATTATTATATATTTAAAACTAATTATTTATTATATTTTATAAGGGAAAGGATATCGTAATGTTAAAACCTAAATGTGCAGCAAATAATGCTAAACTTGGGCCAAGCTCCTTTCTATATTGGTGGTTGCATAACACTTGAGCGGTGAGAAACATCTTACAAGACAAATCTTTTTGGGGAATAATATGCTTTATAAAATGTTTATTTTGAAATGTTTCCTCCTATAGTTTGGATACCTATGACTTAAAAAAAAAAAAAGAAAAGTGCAATCCTTTCATTTGCATGCAAAGTATTATTAAAAGAACCAATCATAAATATGTGAATCATCAACTTCCTCTCTCCTTTCACCAGCACTACATTTGTCAACAGATAAGAGAGTAGCAAATAACGCTAAGTCCAAAACGCTAAATGAACATAAATATTAACTTTTTAATTAAGACACAATAGTTCCAACAGGTGGCAGATAACGCTAACTCCCCTAACACCTAGCAATATGCATGTTCTAGTTTGCTCCACTTGCCAAAATCAAAAACGTGAAAGCTTGTAGCCGTAACATGCTAAGGAAGACGAAATATAACCCAAATTATCAGGTTGTGAAGACTAGTGTAAAAAGTTTGATTTTGGATTAGGAAGACTTGTTTTTTCATTTGCTTTCTTCTTTTACAGAGATAGTAATGGCAAACGGGTGGGACAACTCTGGCTCCTACATGATCAACAATTTGAGTCCCAGGGGTGGCATGGAAGGTTGTGGGGTATCATCGTAACTTGATTCAACCCCTTTGATAAGTAGTGCTTGAGGTAGCCTGCAAAACGAAGGCTTGCTAGGCAATACGACCAATGGCCACAGCAGCAATGCAAAGCATTGCAACTCATTCTCTAACCATTGTGTGATAGCCATTTCACTAGAGTTATGGGTTGCCTCATTGCTTTTGGGAGATTTGAAAATGGATCACAATCTTAAGAGGACCTTTACTATTTATTTTTCATTCAATTTGATCAAAACCTAAAGATTTCATTTGTTAGTTTTTTTTATGGATGTGTCTATTCTTTTAGATATGCATTTGGAAACCACATGTATGTAGCGAGACTCGATGACCTGACCACCTACACCTTTTAGAGAAGTTCCACAAATTCCTTCACAATTTTGGGCCCCTACGTTTAGAAGGTTTGTTATTTGTACCTAATGCACATCGGATCTGATGCATGGAAGCCAGAGTGGGTTAGAGTTTATTATGGTCAGAGTCAATCCGCTAGCTTCTCTTATGAAATGTTTATTCTTGATAATGTTTGGTATGGATTTGATTTTTGTAATACTATAGCCCAACAATCTGCTCTCAATATGTAAGATTTGGGTATTGTCGTATGTGGGATTCAAGATTTTTCTCAAGTGAGGATGAGGCCTCTTAGTCAATATGATGTTGTGCAACAATATGTTATTACATTTTTATTAGATCTTATAGTCAAATGTTTTTCATTCGAAGGCAAATTCTAATGGTACTATACAATCTTATTTTCAGAATACCAATTAAAATACATGTAGTGTAGTTTTATTTGTCTAAGTTCGTTGATAACATGTTAGTATTTTTCTGTTTTGATGAATCAAATAATGACTATTTTTGGGGCTAAAGTATTTATTTATATCTGACTTGTGATATATGATACCAATTTGGAGGAGCGAACTAATAGCAGCAGGGAAAGCAAAACCAATAGCGGCGAGGAAAGCAGAAAAGCACGGTGACAGAAAAGCACGGCAAGGAAAATAGAAAAACAGCTGAGAAGTGGCAACAAATGATGGACGATTGAGAATCATTTTACTGTCAACCATGCCGTGTAACTCCATCTTAACTGTCGAAGGGGAAAATGAGCTTTGAAATCTCATAGAGGACACACCTTCAGCGTAATTAATAGATGCTCTAATGACCATGTGTTACAACCACCAAAAAAATTGCATAAGTGCTCTAATACATATTTTTCTAATAAATATTTGACCAATACCTATGCACAAATACCCTAATAACCGTGCACTATGGTCACCAAAAAATGTTGCACAACTCTTCTAATTAAATATTCAAGCTTTAACTACACATGCATAAGTGGGTGCATTGGTACATGTGGTATATTTTAGTAGGCTTTTAATTTTCATGTATTGGTTATTTGTAAAATATTAATTAGGGAGTTAGATGTGCAAGAGGTGAGCGGTTGTAGATACATGGGAGCTACTAAGTCCTTTCCCTTGAACAAGTATGTTATTTCTTCTTCCCATGGCAAGATTTTATAATAATTGATATAACTTTTTAAAAAATAATGTAATATATTATTTTCTTTTGAAATATTGTAATAATAGAGTTTGTCTTATCTTGTAATATTGTATTGTAGTTCTTTAGTTTCTAAGTTGTTCTTTAATTAATCTTTTAGAAGAAATTAAATGAAGATGATCCTAGATTTGAATGGAGATTTTTATTTTTACTTTTTTGGAGGGGTTTGTTGTCATGTGAAATTGCACCCTGTTGATTGTGTTGTTTAGCATTTTAATGACACAATGGAACTAACCTCAAGGTGTGGGACCTTGCAAATGAGGTCAGATCTCCAAAGAAGGTCAGTTTTGTCTCAAAAAATAGATGCAACAATACTAGTTCAACCCAACACTAGATAACTCTACAATAATCCTAATCTATCAAGTTGCAGAAGAAAAAGGGAAGAGAGAATGTTGAAAGTTGAAAAGATGGTGATACACTAAAGTTAAAGATGTTTCTCCCTACTTGTGATTGCATAGAGTATCAATAAAACCACCAGATAAATTCAAACAACTTTTTGTTATGCTAATTCCTAGGAAGTTGCATGAAGGTTAAGGCTTAACATATATGAAAAGGGAAAATATTTTTCCACGATTAGCTTCTTATATCATAGTTAACACAACATTCAATCTTAGGAAACATAGAAACAGTCATTCAAATATGAAGGCAAGAAGATTTGCATAGCAAATTCAAGGTGAGAGAGGGTAAGATAGCAATCTTATTGATAGAGAGGCATAGGACAATGTTGCAATTACAAAAATATAGAGAATACATGTATCTTCAAGAGAAACCAAGGAAGAACCATTACAATGAGCGCAAAAGTGCCTTATATTCATTTGTAAGTCGTAGGAGAGAGATAAGGCATGTGATTGGACAAGAAACCCTAGCCAAAAACCTTGCAAATTAGGTACAAACATGTGTACTTCAAATCTCAAGCTAAAATCCAGCCATAAAGGCCCAAACACCATAGCCATGCTTCCACATTGATGAATATATGTATAAAGAGTAGAAACCCCCACAAAATTTATAGCAAAATCACAATTAGGGATGGTCCTCTAATAGAAAAGTAGTCTGTAAACCATAAATGAAGAATGATTGTCATTTATTCCACTTGGATTTGGTGAAAAATACATTTAAAATCATTCTTATAGCTTCAAGAATCAGATCTAGTAGTTGGGGAAGTCGTTACAATATTAATGGTGATTTTGGAGTTGAAACATGAAAGCCCAATAGATTTGTCCAAAATTCCCTATGGGGTTCAAAGCCCCGATAAAAACTAAAGGCAAAGGGAACGGACAATCGAGAAAGGATTTAGACATTTGTCCCTTTGGGACCTGAAACTTGTTAGTGTACAGGTTTTATTTTCCTAGTGGGATATTTAATTTTCCTTTAGTTATAGGTTTTTCCTACACATTTATTAAGCTTGCTTATGATAACAAAGTGAGTTAATCATTTAATAAATAGGAGACAAAGTGATGAGTTGTCCTCCATCTTTTAAGGGTGGAGTATTTACTTTTTCATCAATTTATTTAATGTTGGTGGTTATTAGTGGTCAATTCTCATTGGTTGATTTGCCACCTCCCTCCTCTCCTAAATTCTATATAAACTCACTACCTAGCTTGTATTTTTCATCTTGAAATCTCTAAATGCATTCTATCATATCAACATTGCATAATATCTCAGAGTTCTAGTTTACATCATTTATGTTTTTTCAATTTATGTAACTTTGATTTTCTCTTAAAAAGTTTCTTGGGCTATTCAATCTATTTTAGATTTCTAACATGGTATTAGAGCTTTTGTTTTGATAAATCTAAGTCCATAGATTCTTAATTGAGAGATTGAGAATTTTATGTAAAAATCTTGTAAATTTGTGTATGCTCTTCTCTTGTGTTTTGAACGATATTGAGAATTACAATGAGTTTGCAAAGATTTAATTACCTCTTTATATTACATGTGTTTTGTGAGATTTGGGTGATTACACCATTTTTTGTTATACTGGTGGCATTTTTTACCATTCCAACACATCTAGGATGCTCGAGAAAGTGAAGATTATGTTTTGTTTCATCCAAATTGGAGATCATTTGAAATAGTTGCAAACGAGGGTTTGAAGCTTAGATTTGGTGAACAGGTTTTTCCAAGAGCATTTTTAGCCAAAAATGACTTTGTCGTTGCATTTAGGAGGGCGAGGAGATGAATTTTGACATAAAATTTACCTACATTTGATGCTAAGAGCCATTGAGGCAAAAAAAATCCTAGGGAGCCATACGGCCCCCAAGTCGTGCAGGTACTAGTTGCAAAATAAAAAATTAGAAAAAATAATAATTTTTCAACGTTGTATTAAATTTAAAAATTTAAAATTAAAAAATTAAGCAATGATTAATAAGCGCTTAGCACTTGCACTTATTGCATAGTTCTTAAGTGCTACTTAGCGCACCCACTAAGGGCTCTAAGCCTCATGGGGTCTATAGCTCACGGAGCTGCGGCCTAAGCCACCAACCACAACGGCTTACAAGTTGTTAAGTGGTGATTTAACTGCACAGTCTGTAGGGAAAACCGCTAGCAATCAGTCCTAAACCACTAACAATCTCCACCACCTAGCCACCTAATCTCCACCCAAGCGTCGCTCGAGCAACCAAAGCCACTGGCGCATTGCCAGTGCACCACCAAGGCCCTCCAATAGGCCAAATTTTCCCTTTTCAAAAACTTGCATAACTTTTTGCCATAGTGTCCATTTTTCAAAAACAAGATATCATCAGAAATCTAAAGACAAGCACTTTCCATCCATAAGAGGTATTGAAAAGATATGTTTCCATTGTGTACCATATATTTTAGGTTGAAATTATTTGTTGCTAATTTCTTCAACTGGCCATAACTTTCACCCTGGTGCTCCAATTTTTAAAAATGAATAGGCATTGGAAAGGTGGTGAGAAGAAATACACAACTATAAGGCTAATTTTTTTAGATTCTATCTCAGATTCATTATTTATTAAAATTTGTATTTCTAGTTGTTTTGAGTCTATTGAGCATTGTATCTTGGAAGAGGATTTGTAAATGCACTAAATTATAAAGTTCCAACCTTATAATATTTGAGGGGTGATTTTTTGATACTAGTAAAAAGGGTGGGGGTGTATTTTTGTTCTTTTGTAATCATTTGAGGATTGTATTATGGGTTTTTTTGTTCATCCTTCTATGATAATCTTGGATAAGGCCAATTATGAGTCTTGGAAAAAAGGCATTCTAACCCATCTCAGATGGTTAAAAAAATTTCCTTACCTTTATGGGCTCATGCTTGAACCAAATACACCTGGAAAGAAATTGATATGGGGTAATAAAATCGATCATGTATTAGGATTGATTGATTCTCATGTTGATAGTAACACTATGTGGGTTATAGTGGACATTGAATGTCCTTGCACACTTTGGACCAAGATTTGGGAGATGTTTGGAGAATCTCATGTTTTTCCATTCCCAAATGATCCTACTTTAGATTGCCTAATTCCAATTGAGGATGCATATAATATACCCTTTTATGATGCTACTTTAGAGGAGCTTGAGTATTATGTAGGTCTTGAACATTTAGATAATATAAAGACTTATCTTCTTAGAGATGCTTCTTTGAGGGCCTCTTGTGATTCATTGCAGCAAGATCATTTATGTCTTTTAGATTCAGTCCATTGGGACCAATTTCTACTAGACATTTCTTGCTTGTTTGTAGAGTCCCTCATTTTGGATCTAGATGACACTATTGAAGACATACGTCTTCTCTTTAATGACCACTCTTTTGTCCTTGTGTTTGTTGCTACTTCAAAATTTAATGTTGCTTCTTTGAAAGATTCCAATGAATTCTTGCAACAAAGCATACATAGTCTTTCAGATACAACTTTGTGGGATGATCTCTTGGCAAGTATTTCAGACTTGTTTGTGGAGTCTCAAATTTTAGATTTGGAGGACACATTTGAGGGGTTATCTCTCCTCTTTGATGATAGTCATTGCAAACTTGTTGTCAAACCATCATTGTCTTTGGATTGTTCTCTACATCGGTCTCTAGGAGATTTTGAGTTTTCATTTTCAATAGTGTGGCCTAGAACACTTGATTTGACTGTGACAACTTTTAGCATCAACATGGGGATACTTGAGCCGACTTCAAAGACTATACATTTTTCACTTTCTTCCTACATATTCCTTTGAGAACTTGGGAGATAGCTTACATACAGCATTGGTTTTGTTTCTTCCTAAGGGGAGGAACATTGTTCGACGATCATGGACCATTTTTTGCATCCAATTTCGAGCATCTACCATTGGTTCTTTTTGGGGAGGGCTACTTAGTCCTTTTCTCTCTATATTCAAGGGGTGTTCTCTCTCTATTTGTGGGGGGGCTTATTCTTCTTTGGGGGGAATTTGATATGTACATAGATACTTAACATGGCCTCATTTGTTGGGACCCATCATCGTTTACATCCTCCTAAGTTGTGCTTAAGGGGGAGTGTTAGTGTAGGTTTTTATTTTCCTAGTGGGATATTTAATTTTCCCTTAGTTATAGGTTTTTCCTACACATTTATTAAGTTTGCTTAAGATGATAAAGTGTGTTAATCATTTAATAACTAGGAGATAAAGTGATGAGTTGTTCTCCACCTTTTAAGGGTGGAGCATATACTTTTTCATCACTTTATTTAATGTTGGTGGTTATTGACGATCAATTCTCATTGGTTGATTTTCCACCTCCATCCTCTCCTAAGTTCTATATAAACTCACTACCTAGCCTGTATTTTTCATCTTGGAAGCTCTTAATGCATTCTGTTATATTAAAATTACATAATCTCTCAGAGTTATGATTTGCATCATTTATGTTTTTCCAACTTATGTAACTTTGATTTTCTCTTAAAAAATTTCTTAGGTTATTCAATCTATTTCAAATTTCTAACAAAACTTCGACGGGATTGAAAGAGGAAGCAAGGACTCAAAAATAAAATGGACATCTGGACTCAATCCAAATGTCCTTTCAAGACCTGATACTCAAACGAGACCGAAAGAGGAAGTGGGGACTCAAAGAAAAGATGGGCATTTGGACTTGACTTGGAAAGAAGATGGGCATTCTTTCAGGACCCAATACTCTAACGAAACCAAAAGAGGAAGCAAGGACTTGGAAAGAAAATGGACATTTGGACTTGGTCCAAATGTCCTTTTGGGACTTGATACTCTAATGGGACTAAAAGAGGAAGCAGGGACTCAAAAAGAAAATGGACATTTCAATTTGGTCCAAATGTCCTTTTAGGACCTGCTACTTCAATAGGGCCAAAAGAGGAAGTGAGGACTTAGAAAGAAAATGGGCATTTGGACTTGGTCCAAATATCCTTTCAAGAATTGATACTCTAATGGGACCAAAAGAGGAAGTGGGGACTTGGAAAGAAAATAGACATTTAGAATTGGTCCAAATGTCCCTTCGAGACTTGATGCTCCAATGGGATCAAAAGAGGAAGTGAGACTTGAAAATAAAATGGACATTTAGACTTGGTCCAAATCTCCTTCTGGGACCCAATACTCTAATGAGATAGAAAGAGGAAGCAAGGACTCAAAAATAAAATGGGCATTTGGACCTAGTATAAATTTCCTTTTGGGACCCAAAACTCTTAAGGGACCAAAAGAGGAAAGAAGGGATTTAGCCACTTTTTGAGATTTTTTGCAAATGGGTATTTGACTAAAGCTTGGTAAAGGGATAATACAACTACCAAAGGTATATTTGAGCATGATAAACCCATTAATATTTTTTAGATCAGTTATAATTGATGGGAAATAAAAGGGGAGGCACAAAGTGGCAACAAGTTTTATATCAAACCCATAGAATTATTTAGTTATCCAACATAGTAGCATAAACCTTAAGATGAAATATATTTTACTTAGAGCCAAGGAATGAGAGATATCCATTTCATTAAATTCATATTGGATACATCTTGAACTCATCCCTTATAGTGTTGAGGTCTTGCACTCAACAAGACTTAAACCCTAATGGGCATATTCAAAACGATTCAATTTTACCAGTGAACCAAAGGCTATTTGACAATGGAGATTTATTTGACTTTGGGGTTGTTAATTTTTTTAAAATTAATGTTTGGTAGTCATTATAATTATAAACATACGTTCACTAAAACTTTACAAATTTTGAACATGATGTGTAGATTCAATCCTCTTAATAACATATATCATATATTAATAAAATTATTTAAAATATTTGTGGTGCCTAGTGGGTATGTAATGATGTGTGGTCGACCCCTCCACACTCCCCAGGTTGGCACAATACAAAGTTGCATTGAAGACAGCATCAAGTCATCCATAAGCTCGCATCAGCTTCCTCCAAAGTTAGAATGAAATGCGAAGTGGAGGCAAATTGTGAGTTTGGAATTAATTGCCATTAATTCGACACGTATTATGGGTGTTTTAAGCAAGAGCTCTCGCTCAAATTTAGCATCATTTGCTCAGTTAGCTTTGGAAATCATGGAGACACCCATTTGCCTCACCATCCAGTGCAAACATTGGGTGGTTTTGGGCAAGATTATAGACAATAGGCTTAAGTCAGTCTTCATGGAGGAAGACCTTCTAGTGGTAGAAGCAATTAAGCTCATTTTAGGCGAACAATTCCTCATCTCCAAGGAAAGATACAAGGTGAACGTGGATATTGCCTCTCATTTCGTTGTTGTGTTGTTGGACCTAGAGACGCCAAAGGCCATGACACTACTTATGGCGTGCAAGCTTATCTGGTTGATACTGTTAAATGGGTTGATGGAGGTGTTAATAATTGTAGAAATTGGGGTTGGAATTCCGAGGTCAAGAGACCTAGAGAGGACCTTCTTTCCAAACATCACAATGAAAAGATACCCTTTTCTACTCGACATTAATGGGTTGGAGCTGCTGGAGCACATAGCTTGTGCTAGTCGAGGATTGCAGTTTCTGAGGAGGTTCATGTTTCTAGAGCAAGCACCAAAAGGAAACTGGAGAGGAGCCTTTCACGAGTACCTTGTCCAGGAAGGGGTGGAATTTGACTAACTAATGTTTGTTCTAAATCAAGCAAGTCTGTCAGGTTGGCTAGGTCGTGTGTCTAAAATCTATGTTTTTTGATGGAGTTTTTTGGTATGTAATGTCTATATTGTGTCTGGTGTCATTCATATGTGTAAGTTGTGTTTTGGGTCCCCTGTAGAATGTAAAAGAAAGCATAATTCATCGGTGTAGCAAGAGGTTCGGTATATAAAGGGGTATGTATACCATGTTTTTGACAGTAGTCTGAAATGGTAAAGGATAGACTGTAAAATCTTTTGAAATCTTGAAATCAATATAAATACCTAGTTTATGTAGCAAAAAAAATAAAATTATTTAAAATGTTAAAATATAATTAATATTAATATTACAATTAAATTATTGATTATACTAATTAATATAAGTATGGTTTTGTTGAAAAATGAGGTGTTTTCTTAGCTTAATACTCTATAAAACTTTAATATTGCTGATCTAAGTAAGATTTTTCTTTGTTACATATATTCTTTGTGGGTGATTATCTTGATCAATCCATTTTATTGTTGTAAAATGTAGAC
>VDFB02168118.1:199674247-199825980 GCA_007258455.2 Sequoia sempervirens | reverse complement strand
CTTTCCCTCTCTACCTTTCCTTCCCTCCTTACCCCCATCTCTATCCTTACCTCCCTACCTCTCTCTTTTTCTCTATCCCTCTATTATTATTTCTCACCCATCTCTTTCCATTCTCTCAATCACTACCTCTCCCTCCCACCCCTCTCTCTCCCCATCTCCAAGTCTCTCCCTCCTTATATCATTACCCACCTCTCACACCCCTATATCTCCCTTATGTCTCTCACCCCTCTCTCCCTAGGTTTTAGATCTCACACTTCTATATCTATCCCCTCTCTAGTTATTTCCATCCCTCTCCACCTCTCTCCCTCCCTCTTACCTATCTTTCTATCTTTGTGAACTTCACTCTCTCATCTTCTTCTCTCTCCCCCTCACCTCTCTACTTCTTCCCTCTATAGGTCTCTTAGTTACTCCTTATCTACCTCCCCATCCCTCCTTAACCATCTCTTTCTCTTTGTTCTTCTCTCTCTCCTCTTCTCTCTCCCCCTCTCTATGTCATCACCTCTATACCTCCTCCTTCCATAGGTATCTCAGTCCCTCCATGTCTACCTCTCCCTCCATCCCTTGTTACTCCTCTACCAATATTTCCCTTTCTCTCTCCCTTGCTTCTCCCTCTCTTCTCTCTCTCCCCTCTCTAAGTCTCTCCCACCCACTCTCCTTCCCTCCTTACCTCCATCTCTATCCTTGCCTCCCTACCTCTCTCTCCTTCTCTCTCCCTCTGTTATTATTTCTCATCCATCTCTCTCCATTCTCTCGATCACTACCTCTCCCTCCCACCCTTTCTCTCTCTCTCTCTCTCTCTCTCTCTCTCTCTCTCTCTCTCTCTATCTCTAATTCTCTCCCTCCTTGTCTCTAGTTATTTCCCTCCCTCCTTATCCCTCTTTCCCTCTTTATGAACTTATCTATCTCATTTTCTTCTCTCTCCCCCTCACCTCTCTACCTCTCCCCTCTTTAGGTCTCTCACTCACTCCTTGTCTGCCTCCCCATCCATCCTTAGCCATCTCTTTATCTTCATTCTTCTCTCTCTCCTCTTCTCTCTTTGTCCCCTCTCTACATCACCACCTCTATGTATCCTCCTTCCCTATGTCTTTCACTCCCTCCATGTCTACCTCTCCCTCCATCCCTTGTTACTACTCGAATGATACTTCCTTTTCTCTCTTCCTCTCTTCTCTCTCTTCCCTCTCTAAGTCTCTATATAGGGTTGAGTGTTGAGGGGTAGTGTTTAGGGTTGAGTGTATAGGGTAGAGGGCTTAGGGCTGAGGATATTGGGTAAACTATTGTGGGATTAAAATGGAATTCTGAAGAGGAAGCTTGGTGGAGTGTTATAGGAATCAAACTGGTTATGAAGGTGCATGGTTGAAGTGTGTAGCAATTGATGTTGGGCCTCTCAAATCATGTGATGGTGTTAAAATTATCAATGTCCAATATGAGGCATTTGAGGTCTAGAATATAATCAACCCTTAAGAGAAAGCCTATGTCATAATCATTTTAGGCCAATAGGTCACCTCCAACATCATTACCTAGCAATTTAGCCATGGCTGATAAAATTGAAGCATTTCATTTTGTTTTTGTTATTTTTTCCCTATGAGCACCTAGGTATATTATTTTGTGAGCCCATAACCTTAGAACTAGAAACATGATCTTCAAGCAATACCTCAGAATTAGCGACAACATCATCTATAGTGTTTAACATGTCATCAATTAGTTCCTCCATATTACGAGAGTGATGATAGAAGGTTTAGAGTACATAGGGTATAGGGTTTAGGATATAGGGCTCAGGGTTACAAGATTTAAGGTAGAAGGTTTATGGTACATTATAAGGTATAGGGTATATGATTTAGGGTTTAGGGTTTAAGGTACTGATTTAGGGTTTAGGGTGTGAGTGTCTCTCTCTCTGTCACTCATTCCCTTGCCTTCTCTATTTCTCTTATTATCTTCTATCTCTCTCTCAGTTTGCTTTCCCAATTTGTGAACACTTGGAAAATCTCTACAAATCTCATTTGGTGCTTGCCAAATGGCCTTTGCTAAAACTGGTAAAAAAGGTATCATACCTTTGATACATTCCTTTCTTTTGTCTAGTTACCATGCTTTGTCTGACAAGAAAACACTTTTTCATGGTGTCAACTTTTTTTACCACCATATTTTGCATACTCCATCACCTTTTCAACACCATTTTGTTTGCTCGACAATGTAGAAGAAGAAAAATTGAAGTTTTTACATCAAATTTGATTATCTCAGGCAATATTTTCATGTTTGTAGAATTGAAATGTTTATTATGAGTTTTTTTATTTAAATGTGAGAATATAGACCCATTATTTTCATAATTTTACTAATCATAATAAATTTACATAGAATTCAACATTGAATTAGAAGGAAGTTGCATAAAAAGTCAATTATTTTAGGAGTTTGAAGCAAAAAATGAAAGAACATGACATAATTTGCTTAATGTAATATTGATCACTTATGTTATTTATACCATTTATCACTTTGCCATCTTTGAGCTTAATTAGCAATCTTTGAGCATAATTAATCACTTATGTTATTTATACGATATGTAGATTTATGCAATTATCAATCAAACTAATAATAATTAGAATTAATAAAGTTTGTTCATAAGAGTAGCTATGTAACCACACAATCCTCCTCTAAGTGTTGGTAATTTACATTTTGTGTAATGCAATTAGTTCATTATTTGTCTCTTATGTTTATATTGGGATGCAATTTATAACATATTATGCATATAAAAATATAAAAATAGAACATAAACTATCTATTTTATATACATCAAATGATAAGAGAAATGGATGGTGCATCCACTATCTATAGATGCAAATAATAAAAGCTTGACCATCACTATCTACCATTAGACCATGACATATGTTTGAAACCTATATATTATCCTATGTTATTAGATTGTTGTTTAGCTAAGTCATACCCATTACCAAAGCATGGTATATATCAATTATCTAGAGTGGGTTTCCAATCTATTACCAGTTTCTAAACCCATCGGGGGCATTTGCATTTGCACTAACTTTAGAGATCTTAACAAAGATTGTCCTAAGGACGAATTCCCATTACCCAACATAGACATAATTGTGGATTTGACAATGGATCATGAAATTCTTTCACTCATGGATGAATTTTCAAGATATAACCAAATCTACATAGCACAAGAAGACCAACACAAAAATACTTTTGTATTTCCTTGGGGTACATACTTTTGGAATGTTATGCCTTTTGGTCTTAAAATCACAAGGGTGACATACCAACAAGCCATGACAATAATTTTACATGAAATGTTTCATAGCATCATGGAAGACTATGTAGATGGCATCTTAGCTAAATCAGTGACAAGAAAAGGACACCTAGAGGTGCTATCTAAAATATTTGATAGGCTTGAAAAATATTAAGTGAGGCTTAATCCAAAGAAATATGTATTTAGAGTCACTTTTGGATTTTTTTGGGATATATAGTGTCTCGAAGAGGTATTCAGGTTGGTGAAAGTCAAAGCAATCATTGATATGGCTCCATTTAAAACCCCAAAGAAACTCCAAAGTCTACAAGACAAGCTCCAATCTATCAAAAGGTTTATAGCAAAAATAACAAACAAATGTCACCCATTTACTCATCTCCTACATAAGTATATCATATTCAAATGGGATGATAAATACCAACAAGCCTTCTAATGTCTCAAAGATTACCTAGCATTACCTCTAGTGTTGATGCCTCCATTGGTAGATAGACCATTTATCCTTTACATCCCAACAACGATAGTAACATTAGGTTCTCTTTTGGCACAACATGATGACTCAAGGAAAGAAAGAGAAGTGTACTACATGGCCAAACATTAGTCAGCTATGAGCTTAATTATACTCCTATCGAGCGATCATGTTTAGTAGTTATCTTTGCTTCCAAAAAGCTACAACACTATATGCTTAACCATTAAGTCAAGCTCATCTCTAAGTTGGATCCACTAAAATATCTATTGTCAAAAGCAATACTCACAAGTCGCATGGATAAATAGGTTATGATACTTAGTGAATTTGACATAGAGTGTGTGGATAGGATGACAATCAAAGGATGAGTCATAGAAAATCAACTCGTAGATGCATAGATATATGATGAAAATAACCTCATCATATTTCCCAAATGAGGTGATATTCATTATTACTTCTACTAGTTAATATAATTTATACTTTGATGGATATCAAATTCAACATGAATTAGAGGTAGGAGTCTTATTCATTACGCCCTAGGGTAAGTGCATACCAAAATCATATCAGCTGGCGTTTCCATGCACAAACAATATATTTGACTATGAAGCTCTTATTACATGATTAATAATGACAATACAATGTCAGATCAAAGATCTACAAGTTTATGGTGATTCCCAAATAGTAGTGAGAGGTCAATGATGGCTACCAGACTAAACACAACAAACTACTTCCCTATAAAAGGGTGGTCAATGGTTTCAAATAATACTTCATTATTGTCTCATTTGAGAAAATACCTAAACTTAATAACAGGGTTGAAGATGCTATGGAAACCATTGAATCTCTCCTATACATGTTGCATAATAGTCATAGATATGAATTCATTGTTGAGCAACTATTAATGTTGGCATTCGAAGTACCTAAATCATAATTTGTGTCCAAAATTGTTGGTCCCAATTCTCCTTGATACCATGACATTTACATCTATATCCAAGATGTTACTATACCACCTAATCTCACCTCCAATCTTAAGAAAGCATTTATCCATCGATCATCTTGCTTCACCATACTTGGTGATACCCTTTATTGAAAGTCTTGATGATACATTCCTTAGGTGTATTAACTTGGAAGAAGCTTTAACTGCCCTATATATGAGGTACACAAAGGTGTTTATGGGTCAAATTCTAGTGGCCCTACCCTTGCTAAGAAGCTACTAAGGATAAGATACTATTGGATAACCATGGATCAAGAATCACATCAGTTTACTAAGAAGTGCATATAGTGTCAACAACATGGTGATATAATTCATGCTCCAGGGTAAGAATTGCAACCTAGAACTACACTATGGCCCTTTTCACAATGGGAGATTGACCTCATTGGCAAGATTTCTCCCACGTCCTTTAATGGTCTTAAGTTCTTCATCACCGCCACTAAGTACTTCACAAAGTGGATCAAAGCCATTCCCCTCATCTACATTATTGGCAAACAAATCTCTAAGTTTATCCTAAACTATCTAATTTTTCAGTATAGTGTACCCCATTCCATCATCACAGATAATGCAACACCATTCAAAAATCAAGACGTCTAAGATCTTTGCACTCATTTTCATATCAAACATTGCTTTTCCACTCCATACTACTCCCAAGGAAATGGTCAGGCTAAAGCATTTAACAAAACTATCCTAAAAATTATCAAGAAGATAATTAATGATGTTGGTTTTGACTAAAACCTCTAGTTGAATCCCACCTTATGGGCCTACCATACTAGTATTTGAATGCCTATGAGTGCTACAAAATTTTCCTTAATCTATAGTACCAGAGTAATTTTGCTTGTTGAGGTCAAACTTCCTTCGTTAAGGGTGTCATTACAACATATTGTCAATGATAAGAATACAAAATATCTAAAATACAAGAGCTAGAGTTGCTAGATGAAAGATCTCTTAGTGCACTCAACTATCTAGAATCTTACAAAAATAATCTTTATCACAACTATAACAAAAATATCAAGAACCGAAAATTCCAAGTAGTTGATTTAGTCCTCAAGGAGAATCAAAAGAATCAACTGAATCAATGTAGCAAAGGAAAATTTGAGCCAAATTCGTTGGAACCATTTGTTGTCACAACAAGATATGGCTTAGGATCCTATCAACTAGCCACACCTAAAGGTGACCCATTACAAGAGCCCATCAACAGTTATCTCAAGTAGTTCTATGCTTAGACCCATCAAGATATCCATCAATTCAAAAAAATAAAAAAAATCCAAATAACATAAAAATATTCAAATAATGTAAAATCCAAAAAAATTAAATAACACAAAATCCCAAAAAAAATCCAAATAACACAAAAAATCCAAACACAATAGATATTCTAAAAAATCCAAAAATATTCAAATATTTTTAAAAAACAAAAAATATGTTAGAGTAATCATGCATTAGCTAATAATTAATTAATCTTTAATTAATTATTAGTCTAATTTATTCTCATGCACTTAATCTAAACTTAGGAGTGATTTACTATGTTAACTAGAGAGCTATTATTAGATCATTCTATCACATTGCATGAGATGTTGACACTTGTCATGATCTAATCCCTTTACCATTTAGGGTTGCTCCTATATCTAGCACTCAACCTTCATTGTATTATTATACCTTTTGAATACCTCTGGAAACCTTTGAGGACTCTTTTTTTCCTTGAAGATTCTTAAGGTTCATTTTGTAGCTTTTTCTTGTTGAGGAATATTGGAATTCTTTGTTTGCAGATCTCTTGCATGGAAGGTGTCTTTGTTCATTGTTTGAGCCAGTGGCTCGTGTTTTTCATAATTCTAACAAAATAGCCTCAAATACATCCAACAAAATGTTAAAAATAAGACATCACACATCTCACCCATCCCCAATAAAATCATCACCCATAATAAACCTATCATTACCTTCATCTTTGATGAAGTAAGCAAAAGAAAATGTACCAATCATTGAAACCTAGAATATTCATGAAAAATTACTAGCATCAATCATTGTCAAAACAAGTCAACTACCTACATACCAATTGCCTAAAAACACCTAATTAAACATCCAACATCATTACCCTAATGGATACATCATTCCTACAATAGGTATAATCACAAATCAATAATTACAACCTCCTAGCAAGATATATGATGGCTTTGATATGTTTTGTCAGTCGGCCTTTTCTTTTGATTTATCTTTTGTCTCATTCCATCACTTTGTCGAAGCCACCTTGATCTTTAATATCTTGGTGTGTCTAGAGGAGTACATAATGGAGCATAGTCATTGTTTTCATATGTTGTGTTTGTGGGATGTTCTTGTAATACGATTGTGGTGAATACTTATCTTGTGTGTGTAGGGATGGTTTTAGGAAATACAACTACTTTTGCATACTAGGTTCTTTATACCTTTTGTGTAGGCTTCATTCTCGCACATGATCAAATAAGGCTTTCGTATGTCAGGTATGAACAAGGATACTCCTATTTATTTGTAGAGTTAAATTCCATGCAATAGATATGATGTCACCCTGGTTCTTCATACCTTGGTGCATAATTTCAACTTGCTATATCAAAATAAGGATTTCCATACATTCTTTAGCATAACCTCAAGCAAAATAAAAAACATCTATCCTATACCATTTGTAATAAAATTTCAAATCATTTTAATAATCATGGCTTTCTCGATATTTGATCAACATCGCTCATACATCTATCAACCATTTCTTCTAATCATCTATCCTTTCTTCTATCATGCTCATTGTACTAACTATTCTATCCATGCATCATGACATAAAGAAAAATATCCATCACATCTTGAATCCACAAATCATTAGCACTATCATATCCATCGCATCCTACATCCACAAATCATTATTACCAAATCATAACATTACATAATGCTTCAATAACCATAGCATCAAAAATGAAATCGTACATCCTACATAGTTGTTATATATATGCATCATCAAAATAAGAAAAGAGTCATAATACCATACAACATATATCATAGCATCATCATAATCCATCCATCATAGATCATAAAATCAAATAGGAATCATTATATCATATATATAATCCATCAAATGCATAGTAACAATTCATAACATCACATAACATCTATCAAATCACCTCAACAATCTCATCTCATATTATATATATCATAAACATGTGTCATGGTACAAAATCCATATACATTGAATGTATGTACAATGGGCTATACACACATCATCAAAAGAATGTGTCTACATATTTGTACAATCATATATACAAGGACACATATACATCTATCTACATAGATTTGTCTCTCTCCTCTTGACCAGGAGAACGAGAATGCAAAGGAATCACCTATTGACTCCTTGACCTTTGTCCTCCAAACTATTGTGGTTGCTATGGCTGTGATAGCTAAGGTGGACACCCCACTGATCCTCCCTCTAATCTCCCTGCTATACCTACACCTATTGCACTCCTCGTTGAAAATTTTGGAGCTCTCATCCTAGTAGGTATCGTAACCTCATAAAACATCCAGTAATATGTAGCCTCTTGGGTTAATGTCCTGATCTCCCCCATGTACTGGTCCATAGAGACCACTATACCTTAACTAGCAACCTCTAGCTGCTACCTAGAACCTGCCATCAACTACGTAATCTAAGCCTCTTCCTACTAGTGGTAGGCTATCTATATGTCTCACTCCCTTGTCCTTTACACTACGTATACTTCAAGTGACTATCTTTGAGATCTCTTAGTATCTCGCTTGACTTTGTAGCCATCCCTCTCCTTCCTATCTTGGCCTCGTTCAAAAAGGACCACTTCCAATCTCACATCTATGCCCTCATCAACACTTCGCTCATTGTGTATTTTCTTCTCATCATCTCCTCTTTTCTCTCCCCTCTAAACAACTGCAACCACCACTACCTGATTTCCTACCTACTATCCTTAATTTCTTTGATCCCCCTCATCTCCTCTCATTACCTCCACTCTCTGTCTGGCCCTGCAAGCCCTGCCTAGCTCCTCCTCCCATATATTCTACCTCATGGCACCACCATCAAGGTGTGTAAACCTTAGTGGTCTTTGAACAACCCACCATGCATCAAACTCAAACATAGTTCCTACATCCATTGGTCCTCCAACCCAAGCCCATCACTATGGTCTCAAACTGATAAAATGGCCCACTACTGCCTACATCCATTATGTCCTGGCAAACATAGCTATGCAATTTGGAGAAGGAACATCCTACCTCTCACCAAACTGCCTCCTAACCTTGTCAGGCAGGTATTACTCCAAAATGTGAGGTGTGCATCCAATAAGCCACCTAGTCTATCAACATAATGACAAATGTCTTTCATCGTCATCCCATGCCTTGTAAAGTAGCTAATATCTCCAAATAAACTCATCCATATCATCAATAATCCTCCTCTAGTAATCAAGATCTCCCAATATCCTCTATGTCAACATCAAATCATATTTGTATACAAAAGGATTTCTAGCTACTTGTGCAACATCCCCTACTGGCCTCATCATAGCTATGTGCTCCCATAACCATGTGTGTGGAAATGTCACTCCAACTAAAAAATTGATAGCATCTTTGTACACCACTTGGTGCATGTCATGGTATAAATGGGATAGTACACAAGGCCCCATGCATAAACCACAACATCGGTCATCATGCTCTCAAGGACGTAACCCCATCCAATTATGAAGCCCCTATATATCCTATCTAGTACAATAATTCCTAAGACCAATCCATTGATCACCAAAAATAGATCATCATAAATACCACTCTAAGTGTCAAGTCAAGTCCTCCATCATTCACCTCTAACTCATCCTCATGCAAGACTCATAGTAGAGCCTCTGTGCCTCTATCCATATAATAAATAATATGCTCACCTGCAATAGGAATCCTCATAATCCTCCATACATCCTCAAGTGTAATGGTAACCTCTCTAGTAGGGAAACAAAATGATGATGTCTCTAAGTTCAATCACTCAATCATCATAGTCATGAATGCTCTATGGGTGCAAAACTCTATCATGTATGCAACATGATATAAGCCGATAACACCTAGGAACTTGGTGTTTGTCTCACTCAGATACACAATCCTTTGCAAAATGGTCGGTCTCCACTCTCTGAATAGGATAGAATCTGGTACAACCTACAAGAATAACACTCATAATGTCAATTTACCAAATTGTTTTAAAAAATCTAATTTTTCACCTCCCTAAATCAATAGTGACCTGAAGATCAATCACGACTTTTTTGAAAAGCATTGCATTACCAAATAAAAAATGAGTTACTTTTAAAAGTTTCAATTCATCACAGTCAAACATGAACCAAAAATCATAAGCGCCCTGACACATCAAATGTGTCATGACACATTCAAAAGAATTGCTCAAGTTTCAAAAGTGTCGCATTGACATTCAAAAGTGTAATTTATACTTCAACGCATTTGATTGACTAAGTTCACATATCATTAATGACACCTAAACTAACACCTATAGACAAAAGGGTTAGAAACATACCAGTCTTGGCACTCTAGTTGGCCATTGGAACTAATGAACTCAATTTGTGTAGTGTGTAGCTTGTGGAATGGTAGCCATATCAATACTAGCTTATATAGGAAATCTCACTTAGATCTCTGAAAACTATAAGATTGAGAATGAAAATGAGGTAGAAATGACCCTCAAGGGCCTATATATAGACCCCAAAACCTTAGATTTCACCCATCTCACCTCTGTGCATCCCATTTTCTTCTTCCTCAAATCTTCCTGATCAGTTTCCTCATCAACTAGGACCTGATTTTTCCTCCCCTTCTTCATTGAACTTATCCCATCATCCTATCATGAGCCCAACCTAAAAATTAATTTTTTGGTCAACCTCTTAAGGGGGCAACCTACCATCCTCCCATCATACCTTTATTCGCTAGGGCACAGTGGGGCATTGTTAGTATTACCTTTTTTTTTTCTAATCAACAATATGTCTTTGAAACAAAACAATAGGTACATTGTCTCAAAGAGGGGAAAAATGTAGATACCTAAAATTGTCTAATGCATCATACATTTATGTAATTCACCATTTTCATCAATTTCATCACTTTTAATTAAATATTTTTTTTATTATTTGATTAAACTAACCATTTTCTTCTATTAATTGATTAATTTTAATTATTTGATTCATTCATCATTTTTTCCTCTATTTCACCTTAATTGATTTTTTTTTAATTATTTAATTAATTTTCAAAATTCCTCTATCCCACTTTAATTGAATAATCCTGATTATTTAATTAATTTTCTAATTTTCCTCTCACCTACCTGATTAAATAATTTTGAACTATTTAATTAAAAATCAATTTATTCTTCTCTTCCCACATAATTAAATAATTTCTTAATTATTGAATTAGCTAATATTCTTCCACAATTAAATGAACTATTTAATTCATTTAGTTGCACATTCCCTCCAAAATGAATATTCCAAATTCAAATTCACTTTCTAATTTGAAAATACCTCCCTCCAAAATATCTTCCTAAATTTTAGGGAAGAGCTTGTTTTAATTGAACCTCTCCTCTTTATGCATAGCTCCTCACCCCTTTATTCACTCCCAACCATTGATCTCATCTTTCAATCTTGACCATTGATCAAATATCTTGCAATCTATAAAAAAAGCCTCATCCTTCATTCAAAGGACCTCTCTCTTTTTCAATTCAAGCATCATAGAAATTTGATCTCCATAGCTATCAATATTTTGAGTTTTTGCACAATTAGGTTTATGCAAGCATTGAGCAATCCAACATATCAAAAGAATAATTTAATAATGGAGTAAAGAATTACATTCTTGGGTGAGGTAAAAGTAGGGTTTAATTCTTTAATTCTCTTGCTTTTTGTTTATTTCATTTGATTATAGCTTGTCACTTAATTGGTTATGGTTTTAATTCGATCAATTAGGTCTTGATTTTTATTTGTTTAATTCTTTTTTTATTTCATTTAATTCTAGCTTGTCACTTCATTGGTAATGGTTTTAATTTGATCAATTGGATCTTGATTTATGTTGTGATTGACCTTTCTTGTTGTTTTCCCTCTTAATTTGATCCTCCCATCTATCTCCTTCATAAGAACGACATGATAATATATGTAGTTGATTGGCAATGGTGTGGTTCAATGTTAGGAGGTTTCTCTTATCTCTTGGATGCTTGTATGGCTCTTTTACAATGGTTACTCATTTATGTACTTGTTTGAAAAATCACATCTATGGTTGATTTGGTGTTTGATTCCTGAGGTATATAGGATTATGTTCTTTGATACCTTGGTATTTAGGTTACTAATTTGATGATTAGTTTTCATGTTTCATTGTCTTTGGATCTTTGAGTTATTTAGTTTTTGAATTAGCTACCTATTGCCTATAGTGGGATGACTAAGATGTGGATTGTCTATATCCATTATTTTTATTAAATTTTTATCCAAACTTTGTTAGTTGGCCTTGTATGTGACCATTTGTGCATTAATATGATATATTGGCATGAGAGGATGAAGATTATAGTTCTTGTATGGTAATTTAATGGGATTTATAGCATGTTTTTCATGATTTCATGGATAGATTGGATACACAGTTTAGTGTGATATTTTGGCAGTGATGGTTTATTTAATTTGCTTCGAGATCTTGGTTCTACTTTGGTGTTATTGGAATTACAATTGAGTGTGTGTAACATAATGATTTTCATAAACCATTATGTATTGGGTTTCAGGCCCCATCAAAACCCGTTTTTTACCCCTAATAAAAAACATAATGATTTTCATATTAGGATATATATTTTTCATGATACCATAGATATCTTGTTGTAAAGGAGGGGATTCACTACTCTAGAGACTCAAGATAAACAAATCCTACAAGGAGAAAATAGCCCTTGATTACCTCAAGAAATAAAGCTCGGGTGACAATGTAGAAAATAAATAATATTTGAACAACTTAATCAAATAGAAAATTAAACTATCAAAGGCAAGAATAATAAGATTTCTTGATAACAAAAACAAGAAATAAAATTACAACCTATAGTTTACATAAATAAAACCTTAAAACTCATAGATTATGCCCTCAAGAGTGTTAAGCCTCAGTGATAGAAAAAAGCGTGCATAGTGACATCTGCACCTAACACTGTCATACCTATCAAAATAGAGAGTAAAATTTTTGAATCAACAACACCTAGCTCTTCAAATTTGTACATCTGCACACAAGACAAAGAGGGAAAAATGTTGGGGCTGTTTTGGGGCTTGCCTCAATCAAACCCCCATTTTGATGTTTCCACCTCCACGAACAACAAATAGATAGATAGAGATAGATAAAATGACATGAAATTTAAAGATGTGTGATAAAAACAAACCTCAATGTGGAGGAGAGTCTCTATCATGAATGTAATAGATGAGATAAATAGACAAGAGAGTGTTACCAATAATCTGTGGCTCCCCTCTTGGCTTGATAGACGTGACATGGTTGCTTGTAAGAGATCCTTGATTGTTGCTTGAGATAGAAATCCAACAGAGCTTTTCTATGAAGAGAAAGAGAGAATGAAAAAATATGTAGAGGAGAAGATAGAATGGAAGAGAGTGAGAATGAATGCAAGAAGGTAAGAATGAATGAGAATGAGAGTAAAAAGAGGAGTTTTGTGGTGTTTCTTGGGTGAGAAGAGTTGTTACACTCACATTCTTGCCATAATGACATGCGTCATAGGCAAAGGACGTGATATTCTCTTATTTGAGTCTCAAAAAGTTCGGGGATGCTAAAACATTGCGCAAATGTCCATGTGTTGTGCAACTATCCTACTCAAAATTCCCCAAGAATGAGGTATCCAGACTATTAATGCTTCATTGTTTTCCCCTATGAAGTTGAAATTATGAAATTCTAACTCAAGTTTTTGTCATTAATATGTTAGGTTGTCATAAATTTAGTGGGCTAGATGTGCAAGTGTGAAATTACCACGGGGTTTAATTTTATGACACTACATTTTGCCCCCACTTTAGTGAGTTGAATTTTTAAAGAAAAATCAGGTACACTAAAGTAGATAAGAAGACACGAATACGAAATTGAAATTTTGAAAATTTTGAAAATTTGTGTGAAAAAGAAAACTATAGAGGCCATAGAGGTTGAGCAGGTGGATACTAATGATGCCCCCAATAGGTCAATTTCAAAAATTGGAAGATGCTACCATGACGAGAAGAATGCTTAAGAAAAAATTGATGATTCAGAAGAAAAATATGATGAAGAGGTGAGTATATGCCCCCTCCTATTTTTTCCCCTAGCTAGGTAGGGTGAAAATAGGAAAAATTGGATGGAACATTTTCATTGTGAAAAATAGGCAAAAATGGAGCTTATATATGCCCCGGTTGGGCCCATGGAAGGGTCATTTTCACTATTCACAATGAGGATTTTGTTGAATTTTTGAGAGTTTTCAAAAAAATACCTCACATATGTGATTTAGTACCTTTGTGGATCGACCAACAATGTGTTGTTGTTGTAGTACCCCTCCATTTATGCTTATGTTTTTTGTTTGCATGTTTTCATACTCTTAGACTTTGGTACTTTGTTTGGATATTTTGATCGCTGATTTTGAGCGACAGTGGATTCACTTTGTGACATGATGATACATTGTATTGCGATATTTGATTTCTGACATGCTTTGATATAGCGTAGATGTTTTCCTTCAGATGATTATTGCTATGTATATGTTTATGATGGACTAACTGTTATTTAATTCGTTAGTTTGATGTGACGTGTATTGGTGTGGAGAACAGAATCGCATCACTCGCTTGCGAGTGCCCTGTGATGTTGGTGATTTTCTCCGCACGGTGTGCATGTATTATGGATTATATGTATATGCATGTTATTTGTTTGGTTGCAGGATTGCAGGTACATGACACCGACTCCACCTGGTTACTCAGGTCTGAGCATGTCAAGACTCAACAGAAATGTTGATTGGGAGGTAGTAGTATGATTCATCCTAGTCTAGTCTTAAACCCAATCATAGTACATTGTCAGTTTAGTTTGAGTCTTGGTTGTCTTGTTTGTTTCTGTTTGGATTTATTGCTTGAAAGGAAAATTTTGTCAATTTTAATGATAGTTAGTATTCTTTAATTTTATGTTATTTAAATTAATCTTTAAATGTTAAAGAAATAAGTTTTACATGTTATTTAATTTATTAATTAGTTTGTTTGGTTAAATAATTTGATCATTAAGATTAAATTCATTTAATTAAATTAATTAATTAATTAAATTAAAACTATTTTAATTATGTGAATAGATTTAATTTTTAATTAAATATTAATTTGGAAATGGCATTTTTATTTGTAAATAAATTTTGGTATTTTGGAAATTGGAAAAATTAAATAAAATAAAGGCATGTAAATCTTGAAAGGAAAGATTGCCGAGAAGTTGTTGAAAATATTTTCTTCTTCTCGACAAGTGTGCCAGTGGAATTTATTGTTTTTGTTGAGGAATTTCTTGGAGATTATTTGGGATTTGGGAAAACATAGAAGGCTATTCTATTTTCTTCACAGGGAAAAATATTAGTGCTCTGTTAAATTTTTGTTTATGCCTTTTGGTACTATTGTGTATTTGTGGAAGTTCTCTGTTTTGGATATTGGGATTTGGTGTTCGAGAAAAGTTTTGGAAGCTACAGGCAAAACTCTTCTCTAGACAGATTTTTGAAGCTAAGGGAACAGGTATTCCCCTTGTATTTAAAATTTGTTTGTTTTATGAAAAGTATCTCTGAGAAAAGAAAGTTACATTTTATTAAAAAATTTGTATTTCTCGAGAAAGTTATTTACTATATATTTTCTAAAAGGATTTGTAGATTTCTTTTAAATTTCTGAAAACTTCCTTCTCTGTAAAATTAAATTAGTGAAAGGAAATTATTTAAATGGGAAAAATGGATTTTAAAACCTTTGGGGTAAATTAAATTTTGACTGGAAATTTCTGTGCATGTTTTCTTTTGAAACCCTGAAGAAATTTGATAATTTCCCCAATTTCCCCATTGAAACCTGTAGAAATTTATTTTATTTCTCTGTTGTAAAACCATGTTGGAATTTGATAAATATATATATATATATACATATATATATATACATACATATATACATATACATATATATATGTATATATGTATGTATATATATATGTATATATGTATGTATATATATATATACATACATATATACATATATATATACATATGTATATATGTATGTATATATATATGTATATATGTATGTATATATATATGTATATATATATTTGTATATGTATTTAACCCCATATATTAATTGGATTGTGAAAGTTATTAATTTTTAAATTTATGAATTTTAGTTGTGGAATCGCCGTACTGGCGTAAATATTTTTTTTATTCGGATTAAATTTCGTATGTGCAAATTCGAAATTCGCAGATTTATAGACTGTTTTATTTATTTGGAATAAATTTCAATGTTTAATACATAGTTATATGGAAGGGGGCCGCGGGGCTACCCCACAGCCGCCCCCATATGGGGCGACGACTGTGGAGGCAGCCGACGCTGCCCTCACAGGCAGCGTGCGACTGTCTCACAGCCGCCTCCCTATACGGGGAGGACTGCATACACAGCCGTGGGCTGTGTCCCCTGCAAATATAGCCGTGGCTGTATAAAATGCAACTGTATAGTGTTCAAACAGAAATTTCGATTTTACCTTATTTCGAACATAAAATCTGATTTAGGGTTTTTAGTATTTTATAATACTTATATATATATTATATATATATATTATATATATATATATATATATTATATATATATATATATGTATTATGTATATATATTTATTGTTGAGAATATTTGATTAAAATATTAATGTGGAAAAGTTTATTTTAGGCAAATGAGAAATAAGTATATATTTATTTTTAAATAATTATGCATATAATGATTTCAATGAGTATATTTATTTAAATATATTGAAAACTGTTGTTAAGGATAAAAAAAAATTAGAGATAGATATTTTCTTTCATTTAATTGATTGACTGGATTTAATATATCCCAATGATAGATGTGTATTTGCTTTAAGTTGCTTTAAATTCTTATTGGGTAAAAGGGGGATTTTTATGTGATTTCAAGTCTTCCAGTAGTAGTCTCTTCAAGGGAGTTAAATTTTACAATGGTTTCATGTGTTTGAACAAACTAGGGTAGTGCACTTGGTTTTGTATGGTTAATAGACACTTGATTTTTATGAACAAGTTGTGATGTCCATTGTGGTATATTTGGTATTATATGTTGTTTTTTGTGCACTCTGTCTATCCTAGTTAGAGGACTTAGAATTCCTTTGTTATGTTTAGGGGAGTGGCTCTGTGTGAGGGCCGACACACAAAGTGGTGTCAGGGTAACTTACAAAGAGTTAGTAAGTCAGTGATAACTAAACAACACAATAGTTAGAATTAAAAATCTTTAATAAGATGATTATGCCTCGCTTATAGACTCTTGAGCTAGTTCAGTCTTGAGTATAAGATGAGAAGGCCTGGAATGGCAAATCAATATCTTGTTACCTTAAAAGATATTCGATTCCGCAATAGTTTGCAAACGGGGCCGGGTTTCGTAAGAGGTTACCAGGGTAACCCAAGTTGAGGGCCGAAACCTAGGAAGAAACACCAGGGTAACCTTTGCAATATTGTGATGACACTCCACCTAAAATAACAGTTAACCTTGTGTACTTAGCACATTTGATTGTCTTAAATCTGGAAGCAATGTAACCATCAGTTAGTTATGTACTTGTGTCTAGGGTGAGTAGGTTATGTCTAGGTAACCATATTACTATCTCATAGCACGGGGGGTGGACCTACGGGTACCACATGGTTGGGTGGAACGTGCACCTTACTCCATTGGGTCCCCAGTTTATGATCATGGCAACGAGAGCTTCATGGATGGAGAGCTCGTACTTGGATACATATGTGTATTTCTTTATTGCATTATTGTAAATCTTGTATTTGTAACATCCCTCAATTGTTTATGAGGTGAACATTTGTAAAATGTAAATGTAACTATTATTGATCTTCCTCATCAGATGAATGAGTATTATAATATCTTTTCAAATGCAATGTAAGAATCATAGTTGTACTTTATACTATCTTGAATGGAATTTCAAATGTTATGCAATGTTTATTTTTAAGTTTATGCTATTTAAATATGTGCAATGCTAAATACTAAAGTCGTCTATGGAAACTCAAGTAGTGTAACGTCGCGTAACTTAGTGAATGTATGCAACTAATTAAGTTAATATTATTACTTTAAAAAAAATTATTTCACTTTTATACACAATTGCAACATTCCTTAGGTTATAAGACGGGGCATTACAGTTGTGGTGAGGGGTGACCCATCAGATGAGGTACACAGAATTTTCCACCCTACTTTTCATTTATGTCAAAAATTTTAGATTGTTAGTTTTTTTGAGTAACATAGGCGTCCAGTCGGCACGAGGCATCTGATTGATATGTTGTCATCTCAATGGTGCATCAACATCCTTTTACCATGTAGGAATCCATCCAACATGTTGTCGTCGAATGTTATTTGGCCTTAGATGCCAATGTGTTGTATAGATGTCTGTGCGACATGTAGTAGTCTCAAAGGTAGACTTAGGAAAATTTTGAAAGTTTATGTTGATGTAGAGAGAATATTTTTGACATGGAGATTATTCTGATAGGAGAATTTATACTTTTGCAAGAGTGGCCCAAGATATGAGAGCATGCCGATGGGTTGATTCTCTCATTGTTGTGCGACCATAATAATGAGATTGGAACAAATGACTACAAATCACTTTAGAAGGTTGGGCTCTAGTGCATGTGCATTATTCCAAAGATTCGATTTCACACACCCATGCTCATGGCCTTGATGGAGCAATGGGATGCAGATACTTCAACATTTCATCTCCCTACCAGAGAGATGATAGTGACATTGGAGGAAATTTATCGCATATTGGGCCTACCCATTTGTGGAGAGCGAGTGGTCCATGAGGAGGGCAGGATAACATAGGATGTCCAAGTTGTGCAATAATATTTCCTCGTTTGTGTGGTCCCAAAGGACATGATGGCCCACATTTACATACGTTGGATCCAACAGGGGTGAGTGGCAATGCCACTGGTGCATCGGGTTATGATTGTGATCATCACACTGTGCATTGTGATGGATGGGTGGGGCTCATACCTTCACAAGGGCCCTTTCCATTCCATATATTCTATGGAGGAGTAGGGTACTATATATTCTTGGGGTTGGAGTATGATCACACACCTCTACCATGACCTTGGGCGATACATCCACTACAAGTATCATAGCCTTACCATCTGCACACTTCTTTAGGTGTGGGTGTTTGAACACATCTGGTGCGTGAGGATGATTAGTACCCCCCGATATGTGATTGGTGATATGGTAATTTATAGTTTTGGAGATAACAGGTAGACACATTATAAGTGCAGGACATTAGATGGCACCCTTATAGGTGAATGGGGACCTGACCATTTGATAGGAGGCATCTACATAGGATGAAGCATGATTGAATCTTGGACAAATAGTCATATTATATTGTAGCCCCATACTACTGGCACCAAGCCGTCTGTTAGTTTAAGCAGGTGTAGATGATCCCCCCGATGTCTCCCATGTATATACAATTGCACAAAAATGTGGATCGAGTGGGAGACCGACTTCATCTGATGATCAATAACATTGCACTCAACGGTGATGATGGATCAGATGATGACAACTAGCCTGAGGCCCTCACAATTGATGACATTGGCGTTGCAGTTGGCTTTGCCGACTGGTGGTTGACAACGGGTCCTACCCTGATTTTCCTAGCAGATGCCCCCGTGGGTGATACTAGTGCTCCAAAGTCAGGAGGTGGGGTTCTCAATAGTGGCAATGAGGGTGATGAGGTGGAGGAGGGTGGAACATGGGAGAGACTGAGATGACGACGATGGGTAGCATCACCAATACACACAAAACTTGTCTCATCAGCACCACCTACCATCCAAGCGGTTGTGCCTCCCTCAACAACAATGGTAGGGGTGAGCGTGGCTCCACCTCCAGATCCCCACTGGTAGGCTAGGGACCTAGGTACGAGTATGGTGCATGTTATTTTATTTTAGTACTTTCATTTCAACTTTCTCATATATATATATATATATATTGATGTTTTGATGATATGGTACTAACATTGGTCACTGCCTCTATGGTTATAGTGCTCACATAGGAGTGGATCGATTTCATCAGGCGGTGCATCTAAGAGGTAGCCCCAACCATCTAGATCTAGGGGTCAGTCCTCAACGCTTACATGCCTCCATTAGCAAGGCACCATGCCCACCTATTTGATCTTGTAGCGCATATGAGAATGGCCTACGAGGAGATAGGGGTGGAGGCAATTAATTAGACCACTGAGCTAATCACAATGATCAGGCAATGAGACCAATGAGATGTAGAGATCCTTACTATGCTATCCAAGTGAGATCAAGCCATGATGTAGGTTGAGAGTGCCAAGGTGACACATGGTCCACCTTATAGAACTAGGTTGATGACATCGGTAGGCAGATAGAGGCAGTAAAGACGACATCCGTCGATCCTCAAGTGTAGTAGCTTAGAGATGAGCTGCGATAGGCCCAAGATTGGGAGACTTCACTATAGGAGTGTGTCATGTAGTTGTGAGAGGATGTAGTCAAGCTTTGAGGAGAGATAAAAGGACTATGGGCATATAGCATGTCCATGTTGCGGTCACATTGATCACACTCCTACGCGTCGATCCAGCCTCCTCCATCACCACAGCCAATGCTAGAGGGCTCAAGGAGCACACACTCGAGACTTGAGAGCCAGATTTTGTATACCATATCATTTTTTATGTATATATTTTTGATGTAAAAATTCATACAAAATATATACAGATACCACATTTTGGCATAGTAGTGTGGTACATATACATGACATTATATATATATGAGATTTTTGATTGACATCATGGTGTTTTTTTATATGTACTTCTATTTCATATATGATTATGTGATGGATTTTTGTTTATGGATATATGATTAGATTAGATGCTATCATGATTTAATAAACACACATTAAATATATGCTTAATTAAATACAATGATGATCTAATGCTTGACCAAAAGAGTTAATCAACACAATTCATGAATACACAACATAAAAATAAAACACATGTATATATAATTCCTAGTCAAAGAAATTAACTACATACACATGTTTACATCATAAAACAAGCTAAAAAGATAATATGTTAATGAAGAAATGTCATAGCATAATGGACTATGATCCTCAAAGAGGAACGAGTGTCATGCAAATGCCACATAGACCTTATGCATAGTATCAACAAAGATACATTACATTGACTGGTTATTTTAGAGGCGTACCATCCATAGACGATAATCCGTATGCACCAAAACCATACACAAAGGTGATTATGTAAGGACCTAACCAATTAGGGTTGAACTTCCCCTTTTGATTAGGTGACACATTTAAATTTCTCTGATTCTCATAGAGAACAAGATCACCTACCTTGAAAGTGTGAGAAAGAACACCTTGATTGTAATGTTTAGAGATAGATCTTTGATAATCTTGGATATGTTCAAGGGCCTATAATCGGTGCTCATCGAGCAACTCAAGCTGGTTTATTTGTTCAACATGGTAAGTGTCATCATCAATCATCCCTTTAAGGGAAACTCGCAAAGATGTATTTTCAACTCTAAAGGCATGATAGTCTCGACTCCCTACATGAGGTTGTATGGGGTTGTACCAGTAGTCATACAGATGCTTGTGCGATAAGCCCACAAGGCATATGTCAATTGAGTATGCCAATCTTTACCATGTTTGTTACTATTTTTTGAAGAATTAGCTCAAGAGTTTTATTAGACGTTGTAGATACCCAAAATTTTCCTAGTCTGCGAGTAACACTTTTATACTAACTTTCACCCTTTTCTCCTAATTATTAAATAATACTTCATTATTTAATTATTATCAAATATCATATTTACTATTAATTAGGTGACTTTACATTATTTAATTCATTCATTCTAATTCACCTTCTCGACTAATTAAATAAATCTTATTTATTTAATTACATCATTAATTACATTTATTCCTCTATTATTAATAAATTATTATTATTAATTATTTAATTAACATTCAACACCTTCCTAAATTAAATAATTGTTATTAATTATTTAATTGAATGCATCCACACTTCTAGATTAAATAATTAATTTAATTATTTAATTCCCCTATTTCATCTCAACATTATCTATTCATTATTAATAAATAAATAAATTATTTATTAATTAATCCTCACTTTCACATTCCTCAAATAATTAATTATTTAATTAATTATTATCCCATGCATAATTCCCTCAAACTTAACAACTCTCTTCTAGTCGATTAGATAATCAATTCTAGTTCACTAATCAATCAAATCAGTTCACTCCCACTCAGTGTGAGTCAACGAGGTAATTAAATCTCTTAACTAATCAATCAATTCTCTATGCAAACAATTAATGGGAATCTTGCAGCCAGTTGTAGTTAGTTAACTCCCTAATCAATTCCTCTCAACAATCCTCAACCCTTGATATTGATCTTTCACCTCTTAATCTAGATCATTCATTCAAATCAAGCATTTCTATAAAATTAGCCCTCACATCTCATTGATGGCTAATGAATTTTTTTGGCATTTTGCATCATTTCTATCATACACACTTTTGAGCTTGAAGTGAAGAAGAGCATACCATAAACTAAGAGCAAAGCAAAGAAAAGGAGAAGAATGGAAGTAAGTCATGTCAACATGGTGAAGGTAATATCAATGCTTTCTTAATTCTGATTTCATTGTGTTGTTTGCTTTCTATTTGTTGTTTTGGATTGTATTTTGGCTTTGAATTATAGTCTTTGTGGTTTAATGTATTAATTCGTTGCCTCTATCATGTTTAATCTCATTTTTCCAAGTTACATTATGATGAAATTAACATTTTTTTGTGTGAAATTTAGAATTTTTTAGCTACAGGGGGTGCAACGCATTCGTTCTGACATGCAACACAATCATCAGGAAATACAATGCAATTGTCATGACCTGAAATGCATCCAAGAGATCTAGAGATGCATTAGTGAAACACATCTGTTCTCTGTTGTGACACATGCGAATTTTTCAGAGCCACATTCATCATGTCTAATCTCTATTTTCCAAGTTTTAATTTGTGCACCACAATTGAACTTTCCTACATCACAGTCAACAGTCTCAGGTTAACTACAAGAAAGTCAGTAACAACATTCAACATTCACAAAAATCTTTGGTTAAGTTAAAGTAAGTATGTTGATACTATTTTGTAGAGGTCTAATATCATGATTCTAAACTAGTAAATATTCCATTTTTGGTTGGTACTAAGTTGAGTTTAGACATGTGTCCTACTTCTAACAATGATATTTAAGAGATTTCTAATGTTCCTTATGCTAGTGTCGTTGATAGTTTGATGTATGTAATGGTTTGTACTAGACCAGATATAGCCCAAGCAGTGGGAGTTTTGAGCAGGTTTATGTCTAACCCTGGTAGAGAACATTGGACTTTTGTTAAGAGGGTGTTTAGATATTTGAATGGTACTTCAAATTACTATTTCATTTATCATGGTATTGATGATGTGGAGAAGTCATTGGACATACAAGGTTTTGTTGATGCAGATTGGGCAGGTGACTTGGATAGTCAAAGATCCACTAGTGGCTATGTTTTTACTTTGTTTGGAGGTACTTTGAGTTGGATGAGTAAGAGGTAGCCTACAATTGCATTGTCCACCATTGAAGTAGAGTATATGGTAGCTACACATACTTCTAAGGAGGTAGTTTGGTTACAGAGACTTGGTAATAGCATTGGTTTTGATTGCAAGACAGTGAGGATTGGATGTGTCAGTCAAAGTGCCATATGTTTAGCTAAAAATCCTATGTATCATGCTCGCACTAAGCATGTTAATGTTTAGTATCACTTTGTGTGAGAAATGGTAGAGAATGATAAGGTTTTGACTGAGAAGTTTAACACTTTGGATAATTTTGTAGATTCTCTCATGAAGCCAGTGACCACAAATAAGTTCTCTTGGTGTGGGAAGGCCATGGGCCTTGATCATTGTACTTGATTATATGTTTTATTTGTATCTCATGGATGTAATTATAATGTATAATGTCAAGTGGGAGAATGTTAGGATAGGTGACATTAAAATTTCTATCCTAAGTTGATTTATGTGTCTCCACATTCTTTGGAAAGTGTTCTAGGGGAAATGAGGGACAAAATATTTATCATTTCTTTTCCTATGATAAATTGTAATTGCATTCAAACAAGTGGACCCTTTACGATGGCAATTACAGAGTATTTTGGGAAGATATTCCTCTTGGGCATCCAACTTTGTGAGTGGGGACCACTTTGGTGTGTATTTCCTTGCATGTTATTTACATGTTTTGAATGCTCTTGCATGGTTGGGCACCCACGTTTGCATGTTGGTGTGTTCTCTTGCATGCATCCGTATGAGCTGTCAGAGAGTTATGGAGCACTCGAGTTTGACCAATTCCGATTAGTTGTGGGTTAGGTTCCCATGTGAAGGCCATGTGATAATTTAATATTTTATTCCATGTTTATGGGATGTCCGCTAAGGGGGGCGTGGGTTTTTCTAGGTGGTTTTGCTTGTTGTTTTGGGATACCATTTGTGGTACTCTCTCCCATGATCTTCTATATATTGGAGCCTTGAGATGGTGGTTTAGTATGAGTTCTTTGTAGGTTTTTAGGACGAAGAAGTGTTACCGGATTACAGACAGGATTGTTGTGTTGATGTACTTCCTTGAAGATTAATACAAACATTGGATCTATTTGGGTGTGGAGTTTTTTTCCCTGCAAAGGTTCTCCACATATATCTTGTGTCACTTATGTTGATGACTTGTGGTATTGCAAATCTTTCTTTCATTGTTGCAATTGTCAATCACTTAATCGTTTTATGGTAATCTTGTAAACATAATTTCAAATTTGCAATCACTTTAATAGGTTCATATTATTGCAAGTTATAACTTTATTTCCAACAATCTTTACCATCTATTCTAGAAGTGGAGGATTTTCTTGGCCCATGGGTTTGTAAAGGATCCTTAAAGATGGTATGATCTTTGTTAGAGGATCCCAGTTGGTTATCAATTTCAACCACTCCCTACTCGATGAGATCTTGGATGGCATTATTAAGCTTAAAATAGTTTGAATTTTTATGCCCTTTACTTCGATGGTACTCGCAAAATTCATCATCATTCCACCAGGATGGTTTGAAAGGTCTTGGTTTGTAATGTTAGATCTCTAAGAGTTGTAGTACATTTTGTTATAGCAATTTTTTTTAAACTAACTCAATTGGTTCCCCTAAGGGCATGTATGTTTTTCTTGGTTGGGGGGCCCTTGGAGGACCACGTGGTGTTGTGTTCTAAACCATGTTAGTGGTTGTCTCCTACTTTTGAGGAGGGTTATTGTTGTTCTTTTTTGTGGGTCCTTTCAGACTAATCACAGGATGAGCTTTATTTACGAGCTTAGCATCTACAATGCCATCATGTGTCATGTTTTTGTTTCATGACCAAAATTTACTCTTGTCATTGGAATTGTGAGAATAATTGTTATTATCCTTAAAGATTTTTGCAAGCCCTTTCTCAATGAGGGCTAAGGGCTTTCTCGATGGAAATTCCTTTTCCTATGACCTTCTCAAATATGTTTGAATAATGGATTTGAAAGTGGAACACCACATCCTTGTTGAGTTTCTCCACAAAAAATTGTACTTGTTATTTTTTTGGTATATGGCAAGCACATTTATTGGCCAAGCTTCTCCATCTTTGCAAGAATGAAATGAATGTCTTGCCATCCTTTTGTTTTTCAGCACACGGGTTGATAATGTTAGTTTCATTTGATATATTATAGGAGAAGTGTGCGATGAACTTATCCATTAGTTCACTCCATATGTGTATTCCTAGAGGTAAGTGCATGAACCATTCAAGGTCTTGGCCTCCCAAACTCCGTGGAAAAAGTTTCATAAGGTAGGTATGTTCATGAGCCACATCCAAAAAGGTCGTATGCAACTCTCGTATATGTTCAATAGGGTCACCCTTTCCTTTATACTTGTCAAACTTCAGAATGATGAAATTTGTAGGAAAGGGGGGAATGTAAATGCTCCTATTGAAAGGGTAAGGAAATAAGTCCTCTACCAAGTAGGTTTTCCTATTTCTAGTTACCTACACTATGGACATCTGTTATTGTAGTGTCTATAACAATTGGGCTATCATATCCATAGGCAATGGTGTCATTGAAGCTGTGTTTTGTTGGATATACTGTGTGGAGCCCTATGAAGGGTTCTTGAATGGATTTGTTTTATGTTGTGGAGTGAAAGTGTGTCCATGCAGGTTTTGACTTGTTCCAAAATTGTGTTGGAATTGTGATGTGTATTTGGGATTTGGGTTGAATTGTGATGGTTTTGGTTGGTCAAAACTAGATGTGTATGATGAACCAGGATTGGCTAGTTGTTGTTGTGAGGTTTGATTAAACCCAAATGTGAATGATGAACCGAGATTGGTTGGTTGTTGTTATAGGGGTTGATCAAACCTAGATGTGAATGTGTTTGTTTGATGCATTAGACACTAATGCGCCTTGGTTCCACATACCCTGGCACTTGGTGTCTTATGCTATAGAAAAAATCAGTGCTCCGAAGATGGAAAATTACATTAGGATTGCATTCAATTTCTATCATCTTGCATGCATCCCCCATCCTCTTATCTATCAAAATCCCCCCATCCACTCATCCTTCATCCTCATCTCACATCTCTATCCAAACCCCATCCATTCAATCTAGCACCAATCATCTAATCTCATCCTTGGTCTTGTTCCCAGTCTTGTTACAAGCCTTGATCCAATCATCCTCATCATCCAGAAGTATTCTTCCATATCCCTTCGGTGTTTCTTTGGGATGTATCCTTCTCGCATCAACAACACTTTCATCATCATCATTGGGAGGTATTCTTCCCTACCCTTTAGTGGTGTTTTGGGATGTATCCTTCCCTCATCAATACCACTCATTGGGATGTATCCTTCCCTATCCTCATGTTGTTTTAGGATCTCTCATTCCCTCATTGATGACACTCCATCCATCATCAACCCTTTTTGGCTTGTACCTTGACTGGGGCAACATCATCTTCGTCTCTGCATCCATTTGTGCCTCTCAACATCTTGTCGCCTTTCCATCCTTTCATATCAATCCCTTTGCATCCTCTTCCTCATCATCTCATCCATTTTGAGAGCACACCCATGTTCTCTTGAACCCGCATGTCCTCTCGAGGGGGCATCCTCAATCCCTACTCTTCATCTTCACGCCCATCATCTTTCTTCCTAGTCATCCCTTTGATGACTGGGGCATCTTTTCCAAACTAACCATCTCCTTGTGGGTTCTATATTTTAATATTCTTTGAAATGATGCTACTTCATAGCACCATCTCAAAGAGGGGCAAAATGTAGACATCCAAATTTGGACACTTAATTTATCCAAATTATCACTTTTTGTCTAAACATCCTCTTATCTGAGTTAATTAAATAATATTACTATTATTTAATTAATACCCTTAATTCTGCCAAATCCCTGAGGTATTTAATTAATTAAATACTTTACCCTCTTTAATCCTCCTTTCATCAAATAAATTAAATAAATAATATATTTATTTAATTCCTCACATGTGTCATTTTCATCTAATCCTAATCCATCTCCTAATCTCTTCATTAAGGATGTGCACATGCCTAATCCTTGATTAGGATGTGTCACATCCTCCAACTTTTGCAAGTTGGATCCTAATCCTCATTTATCTTCTAATTATTGGTTAATTAATCTTAATCAGTACCTTGGTCAACTCTCCCCATTCTCCAAGGAATTTTTTAATTCCTTTTTATTCTTCCAAGAATCACCTTTTCCCATGCATCTTCTAGAATCTTTAACTTGTCACATCAAGTCACATGTGACAAACTCCCACCTTTTGGGAAAATTGTCTTATCCACTAGATTCTTCCAATCATTGTGAATTTAAAATTCACTTTTATTCACCCAAGGTTCTTCCCATCTCCCAATGTACTTGGAAGGTACTCATCCTTCCTCCACCTCATGTACCTTTTGGCCACCTCACTTACACCTCATCTCCTCTTAGCCACTTCACCATCCACATGTCAAGATGTGAGGGCTTGTGAGTTCTCAACCCACCATAGCCCTTCATCTTGACCTTGTTGGATGAATCTCAACTGTTGAATTCTCTAGAGAATTCAAATTCTTCTATAAATACCCCCTCCTCAAGGGAATTTCAACACTTTCATTTTGAGCAACCTTATGCTGCCAATTTGCATTCTCAAGCATTTGCTATCATTTAGCCATCCATTTAGTCATTTTGCATTATCAATCTTGCATCTAGTAACATCAAAAGCCATCTAAGGAGCATACAAATTCATCTAAATCAAGGGCCAACCAAGGAGTCTTCAACAACAAGGAAGGTATAATCGATTTGCATTTTATTTCATCTATTTTCCTTGTTTTATCACTCTTTAGGCTAATCATTGAAGTGTTCTTAGTGTTTTATCATTTGAATTTTAAGATATTTTTCACATTAAAATAGGGTAAAATTCCAAGGTACACACCTACAAAGAACTCATACTAAACCACCATCTCAAGGATCCAATATATAGAAGTTTGTGAGAGAGAATACCGTAAATGGTATCCCAAAACAACAAGAAAAACCACTTAGAAAAACCCACACCCCTTTAGTGGATAACCCATAAACATGGAATAAAATATTAAATTATCCCATGGCCTTCACATGGGTGCCTAACCCATAACCAATAGGAATTGGTCAAACCCAAGTGCTCCATAACTTTGACGACTTTGATGACTACATGCAAGAGCATGCACCAACATGCAAACCTGGGCACCCAACCATGCAAGATCATGCACACCAAAGTAGTCCCCACTCACAAAGTTGGACGCCCAAGAGGAATATCCTCCCAAAATATTCTATAATTGCCACTGTAAAGGGTCCACCTCTTTGAATGCAATTACATTTTGTCATAGAAAATTAAATGATAAATATTTTATCCATCATGTACCCTAGAAAACTTTCCAAAGAATGAGGAGACACATAAATCAACTTAGGATAGAAATTTTAATGTCACCTATCCTAATAAAGACCAAAAAAATTATACTAGTGTTGCCTACAAGTACATGGTAAACAACATCCACCCATCCAATAAGGAAGCCTCATCTACACCCATCAAAAGTGACAATTCTAAGTGTCCCATTACATTTTCCAAGAAGGATATCCCTACACAAAACCCTTGCCATATTGATTCACTACATATTGAAGCCTTCATCTAGAAGTATAGAATTAGATGAGTCTTGATTGATGGTGGAGCGGGATTAAATATCTGCAATTTGAGTCTTGTACAATGATTGGGATATTTAGATGATGTTGTTGATCATAACACGAGGATAAAAATTAAAGCATACGACAATGCCAAATGAGAATATGTAGGCAAGTTATCATATTACCTATCTAGGTTGGACCTCTTACAGTTGAGATAATTTGTCAAATTCTAGGTTTGGAGACCTCGTATAACATTCTCCTTGGACATTCATGGATCTATTCCATGTAGGCCATGTCATCTACTTTGCACCAATGCATCCAATTCCCCTACAACATAATTGAAGTAACTATACCGATAGACCCAAATCCCTTAAAACATCATAGACTCTCCCAGAGCAGTCCTGACCTCCCAGAGAATTTCCTTAATAGTATCACCTTACTATCTTGCTCTACAACAACCGAGCCTTCAGTACCTACTATGTCTCCCACACCCTTGTAAATCCAAGTTAATTTCAAAGACCTTGGATTCATCGAATATGAGTTACAAGCATGCCTTCCAGAGCTCGCACCACTACCATCTACATCCCAATAGTTTGAAGTCCATGATAATCCCATGTTTAATCAAGAAATCTATGATAATCCACTTTTCTAGAATGGTCCTATGAAGGATATCCTTGAACATACTTCTTAATTATAGGTTCATTCTCCTTCTAGTCCACTGCATGGACTACCGTCTTTTTCTCTCAAGAATCTTGAGTTAGAGTATGCATTTATAGATGTTTCTTCTACTAAGCTTTCCTGCCAGCGAGCGGGTTTCCTTCAGTATTAGTGGTGCTAGAAAGGATAGTTTCAAAGAATGAATTGATGACATCACTCAACCTATACATGAATCTTTCATCTTTTCCAATCCATTGAACTCATATAGTCTCATCCATATCCTAGACCTAGATCAACGAGTGTTAACAAAAATGTACAAGCCTCAAAGTCAAAAAACAAGAAAGAAAAAGCCCTTACCGAAAAATATACAATGTCAAAACAAAAGAAGAAAGATCAAGAAAAGTCCTTAGAGAAAAATCAAAAGAAAAATTGCTCGAACCAACAAAAAGTAAAAATCAAAATAAAAAATAAATAGAAATTAGTCTTCAATTGTGCCTTTGTACCCACAATAATTGGGGTCATATGTAAAATAAGGCCTTTGCGATATAAACTTTTTGATCCAACATTTCCATCCACATCATTATTCCATAATCCATACAATTGAATAGATCTACCTACATTCATAAATCCACCATCTCATAATAAATCTCTTGGAGATGTCATGTAATGTACCTTCAACGATGACCCCTTGATGTGCTCTAATCCCTTGGTTGTCCAATATCCTTTTCGAGGGAAGTATGATGGTCCATGTAGTGCACATTCTATAGATCATACTTTAGCTCCTACTACTTATAATATATCACATTCCTTGTCTGCAGTTTCACGCAATTTGCATCCATCTATCGATCACCAACTTGCATCTCTGAAGAGCATCCATTGTGATTGCATCATCATCGAATCATAATAATATGTCACCTTGATGAAATCCTAGAAAACAAGCATCTTGTGTGATATCAAAAAGCAATAAATAAATAAAATAAAATGGAAAAATAGAAAAAGAAAAGAAAAAGAGAAATAATCCATCCTATAGTGAAAACCATTTCATTGGTGCTTTGGATAAGTACCATGGTGAAAATCTAGAAAACATGCACCATGTGTAGTCGGCTACTGCTATACCATCTATCACTATTCTATTTGATTCCATCCACAATAACCTGAGCATATACTCATTCAAAATAAAAGCTTTCTCACCCCTTCTCATGGCCTGATAATGATTAACATTTAGCATCAACAACCTATCATATTCATCTTTTCATAATAACTAGTCTTGTTCCAGATTGGGGGTGATCCTCGACCTAAGGTTTCAAAAAGATATTACACATGGTACTTGAGGAAATTATCACAAAAATACAAAAAAATCAAAACATTCAAATATTCCTTGAAAAATCCAAAATAGTCATAAAATGTAAAAAAAGAAAAAAAACATTAGCCATCCAACATGTGTTAATGTCAGCCCAATGTATCAAACTACATTGCCTCTACACGTGTACCTAGGCAAGGAAAATCATTGATGAGCCCTCAAGGTATAGGTCATTCCCCTAGGATCCGTCATGGTTAAATCTTCATCATAATCCACATTCCATAATAAACTATCTCTTATCAAGGTTAGTCAAACTATGTTGTCTTTGTGCGTGTCACATAGGTAAGTCCATCATTGATGAACCCTCAAGGCATAAGTCAGTCCCCTAGGGTCCACCATAATAAAATTTGTATCACAATCCAAAAATTCCATAATACAATTATTCTTTTGTCAAGAACTAACATGTTGGACATAAACAAATCATCCTATAGAAAACTAAGCTCAACAAATCATGGAGTAATAGATGAAACTACAAAACTAGCCTTCAACTTGGCTGATCAATTGTCTACCTAGCTATAAATGTTACCTATTTTATCAAAAAATATTTGTCTTCTAGGCTATTGCATTATCAAAACCAAACCAGGCATCTTACACGAAATGTTTCATTCATTAAAATAGATACAATCTTTTGAAATTGTATCAAACACTTATAAGTGGACAAAAAGATCTAAATAGCAGTGGACTCGTTTGGTCTAGTTAAGTCCTATCTTATCTAATTTATCTTGAGTCATGCTCCTAGGCTACTTGATGATATCCACAAGTGATTAGAGCAGTGATGATGGATCATGATTTTTCTTTGTTTATTTTTGTTTGTGGTTTGTCTTGGTAACATGACTAGGGAAACTAAGGTCCTTATGTGTGATTGGAGTTCCATTTGGCATAATCAAAACATCCTATGCAAGTCAATGGTTAGATAATGCTTTCTTGCATTAGGATTAACATGCTCTAGGGTTATCCCCTCACATATTCGAACATGCTTCTATTGTTACTAGTATGAATCATGAAACTCCTTGTTTTATGTGTTTGAATCTTTAACAAATGGATACTAATGTCACTAAGGTTTGTCTCAACTTGGTGTACATATCCACTTGTCCATATATCATAATATTTAAGCAAACAAAAACAAAATCCACCTTCACAATTCAAGCTTAGGCATGCATACATCCACTTGTCCCATAATAAAATGCTCTATGATGATAAAACATGTAATGCTAAAATCTCAAAATACTATCAATCATTACATCAATATTGTTTTGGATGAATGATCCATCTAACTATTCAACACTCCTAGCTAATTATTCCTTCTTACTAACATTTCTTCTATCAGTCCCCACGGTCATCTTAGTGGCATGCCATGACACAAAAAAACAAATGTATTAAGCAACATCATCTTTCATCCATAATCATGTTAGAACATCATATATCATGTGTATATAGGTCATAAATACTACATAAGAAAATACAAAAATATAGATAACATTGCATTACATTTTTAGAATCATCATCCACATAGTATCATATCAAACATGACATGACATGTCCTAAACATATAATGCCATCATGTATATAGATCATATAAGAATCATAAATACCACCATAAGATCATAAACATTACATATCCATACATCATGTCGTGTCATACATATAAGCATAAATCAATATCATAAGCATCCATCACATAGAATCATGCATACAAAACATAACATATCATATAATCACCACCAAAAATGATGCATCTCATATATATATATCTAAAAAATGTGTCATAGTACAAAATCGAGTAACTATAAAAAATGGAGCTCACAAGCTCAATCAAATATACATATGTGCATATATATAAAAATTTGGCTATCTAGAACTGCCCATATCCTCATGCTCTGGTGAAGGCATATCCTACCTCTATCTAGACTTGGATGGTCCTGTATTATCCCTGTGGGGTGGAAGAGGTGGCCAATCATAGGGAGACCTCCTTGGTTTTGAAACTCCCCATTGCTCTAAGACTTGTAGGAGTGTGACCTGTTTTGAATGTAACTCTCCTTGTAGATCGGTACCCTCTCGGTTGTTGGCACTGCACCCTCATATAAATCACAATAGTATTGTGCCTCTCTACTAGCCTAATAAAATGTCCTAGCAAAATCCACACTAGAGCCACTGAATGTCTCAATGAAGCAGAGTGATCACTCCTCTACCCTTTGCACTCTAATAATGACCATGTCGCACTTTGCAGTCAACTGCACAACCTGACCCTATAAAGCCTATACTTGAGCAACCTATGCCTTTAACATCTATATCTATGCCTATAAGGCCTAAATATATGCCTTAGGCCCCTATCCCATATCCTCAACATCCTCCTCCATGATACCTAGGATGGCCTCCCTAACAGGTACATCCTACAATCCCTCATCCATGGATACCTCCTGGGAAACCTCCTACACATCCACATTGTAAGGAAACTTGCAACCATCTAATGACAATTTCCACATAACCCAAAAGAGATAACAATGCAAATAAGTACTCAGAATCCACATGCAAGAGAATAGAAAACATACCCATTGAAGATGACACAAGATATACCCTAGGAAAAACCTCAAGAGGGAAAAACCTAGCCTCCAAAAGCATCTATACTCCATCATATTAATCAACCATGAAGAAAATACAAGAGTTACAATGAAAATTTTTGAAGCATCAAGCCCTCCAATGCATTCCGATGTGTCCAAGCATGAATCCACACATCCCGTGCCATGCTTCACAAATGAACTCTCAAGAAGATTCAATAATGATAGACAAACCACTCAACCAACCTAAACCACTACACATGTGTTTGCTTTTATAGACACAAGCTCACACAAAATACAACTAGTGGTAAGGTGAAACCATGTACCACAAAACCATGTGAATACAAAACCACTAACCACTTATTTAATATTGGGTATTAAGACATCACTTTATTTAATATTTCCCCAATATTAAATTATCATCACATGTCTCCCACACATTAAATAATAATACAATGTTACAATACAACATCAAGTGGTCCCCAAATAATTACCTAGTGTGATTAACCACACCACCAAGGTGCATCATAACTAAATAATTATTTAATTACAATATTATGATAAATCAATATATGCAATGGTGTACAACACCATATCCCGACATTCTCCCACTTGTTGTATACATTGCATAAGGGATCAATACATGAAATACATCATCATAGCTATACATGAAACCACATGAATCTCCAACATGCTCTCATGTTCCATCAAGATACTTGCAATAAGAATGAGGTGACCACCTTCTCAAGCAAGAACTCCTCTCATCCTCCAAAATTCCACCTATGGAAGAAAAGGAACATGCCAAGGTGAAGATCCACCAATCCACAAGCATAAGCACCAAATCCAAGTGATAACAAAGGCTCTAACCAAGCTGTTGTCAACTAAAAAACCCACATAATAGGAAATATCATCCACTACACATGCTAATACATCCAACCATCCATACCTCCAAGGTATCAATACATCAACAAACTCATGCCAATAACATATGTAACCTATAAACTACAATCAAGCTCCCTATATCAAACCTGTCAATGAAGAACATACATATCCAGGAACTCCCACTACATAGGTAATGCCAAAGCATATCAAGTCTACCAATCAACACCATACATCAAGGTGTGATAAGTAAATCAAAGCATGAAACACTAAGAATAATAACAATGATCTACATACAACCCAAGAGCTACATAATCTCTCACAACATGTTGCCACCATCCTCCCCAATCCATAAACATCCAAGAAGGAACCATGAAGAGAGAAACCTGTAAACCATAATGTCCTTCTACCAACACCTCAAAAGTGTACTACTATGTCAAGTATGATCTCCCAACAAACCTAAATGAAAATCCTTAATAACATCCATAACACTCAATCTCATAGATCAAGTACAACATATGAATCAATGTGACCATGCCAACATGGATGTAGTCCTCTCTAATCAAGAAGATCAAACTCATAGTAACCATCCCCAATACTGGAAATCAACCCATAAACCATCTCCCAATAATCTTCATGAAAGAATGATATCATAAACTCAAATGCACAAGGAGATAACCATGCCATAACATCCCTCAAAATGAATCCTCTAGAACTAACTATCCATAGCTCGAGATCCATATCTATGAAAGATAAAGAATATAAACTCATGCTAAACCAATCCTCAAATGAGTATCCATAATCAATCACCATGAATCAACTCAATCCCATGAGAAATCAAAGCGCGAAACATAACACATTTGAAAGATATAATGGGCAAATACCTCTCAAATAATAAAATATTGAGTAGACCAAGAGTGGGGAATGAGAATGCTCCTCTAGGATAACCAAGCCATCATGAATCACTCCAAGAACAATCTCCTCTATCAATCCATAATGAACTCATGTCCATAACCAGGTGAAAGCTCCTCGGTCTTCCTACTGAAACCTCCAAAGAGTAACAGTCTTAAGAAAATGTCTCTAATCACAAGAGAACTCCAAACATCACCTACATCTCTAAGTATCCATGAGTACTTGTAACCACTCAATCCATGCCAAACTCCAAATACAACATACCACCATCATGAAGTAATCAAGCAAATGATCAATGTACCCAATACAAAGAGAACCACACACGATCAATGTCAAAGCTCCAATCATGAATCAGGAACATGAACATGACAACATGATCTAACCACCTCCTCCTAGGAGATTAGATGCACCATAACACATATATAAACATCCCGGTCTTAAGAGAACAAGCACCATGCCAAACTCTAAATGTGTATCAAGATAAACCATGACATAATAGCAAACACTCTAAACCAAGAACACATATCCCAATCACATGAAGATAATCATACCCAATGATGCATCCAAATCATTGCCAACAACTCCCACTAAACCGTGGTATGAGCTACACATGACGTCATGACAACCATCCTCTCCATGAAGATCATCTAGGTTTGCACACACTCAACTGCAATATCAGTAACATATAAGTGAAACCAAGATCTCCAAGCCAAGAAGATACCTACAACCACCAAACCATCATAAACATATCCATCACCTCCAATCCATCATTGTCAAAAGCTCCCACTGAAAGTGTATAACCAATGAATGTAACAAGCTATCATGACATCATGATAATAATCTCCTAATGAAGATCAACCAAAGGCCCTCACACAATCAAAGAACTCAAATGCAACATGAGCTCCCCAAAAAAGAAGGAAAAGTGAACCATGATCCACATACCAAGAAGATACACCACCATAACTTGAATCGAGAACCGATCCAACACCACCAATGTTGCACCTGCATAAACCATCATGACATGCCAAATTCTATAAAGCACAAGAAACATCCATGACACCATGATCACCACCAAATGTACCAACAACTCAACACAACCGTGTCCCTCATATTTGCATAACATAGTCAACTACATAGGTCTCACATCATGACTATACCTGGTAACACCATCTCACCTCCTCAATATGACATCAAAACTAGCAAACCAAGTGACTAAACCAAGCCACCAAACTGAAAATGCATCAACATTGAAATATCTATGGGCATAGACAACCCATGTCCAAGTCATAGGTGCAACAAGTAAGTATAGACTGCCTACAATGCTACACAATTTGTAGATACAAAAATGAAGTATAAAAATCCAACCAAATACTAATAACCATGTCAAAAATAGAATAATATGAGATGTACAACTGAGCATACAATGAATCCAACATCAAATCTCCTAGATCCAACAATCCATATGCTCATAGTATCACCATAGTCAAAATAACCCATAAACAACTTAGGATAGAATATTAGTAAATAAATCATGTCAAAACAACTCCAAACCTAATCCATTGTGTAGTGCTTTGAACAAGCTTTCTGTCGACTATTCAAAGTCCAAAATTGGACTTTGTATGCACCCAATATGACCTCTCAAAACTCAAATAGAACACCTGATTTCAAACAAGAAAAACACTATAAAAAATATAAGATCTAGAAAATATTTTACACTAGAATGTAGAGCTCTGAGTCATCTTTCCAACGAGTCCAAGAAGTTGAAAAACGGAGCACCTGGGTGAAAGTTATGCCCCTTAGAAGTAAAAGTACAATTTGAACTTGAGGCAAAAATTTTTAACCACCCTTGTTTGTTGGGCGGCGGCCCCACCCGGGTGGCGCCACTCATGCTAGTGGTGGGCCCAAAATTATATTTCAAATCATTTAAATTTTGCATTAATTTTTTTTTTATCAGGCCCTTTAAAAATAATTACATGGCAGAATAAATTTAAAAGGATGATTTAAAAATAAATAAATTTAAATGTTGTTTAAAGCCCACATGGAGCGATGGTAGGCGGGCCCCACCTGGAAAATTACCAGTGGGACCTACTGATGGACAATTTCCACATAACTCAAAATAGATTACAATGCAAATAAGTGCTCAAAATCCACATGCAAGAGAATAGACAACATACCCATCAAAGATGACACAAGATATACCCTGGGAAAACCCTCAAGAGGGAAAAACCCAACCTCCAAAAGCATCCATACTCCATCATATTAATCAACCATAAAGCAAATACAAGAGTTACAATGAAAAAATCTGAAGCATCAAGCCCTCCAATGCATTCCCATGTGTCCAAGCATGAATCTACACATCCCATGCCATGCTTCACAAATGCACTCTCAAGAAGACTCAATAATGAAAACCAAACCAATCAGCCAACCTAAACCACTACACATGTGTTTGCTTTTATAGACACAAGCTCACACAAAATACAACTAGTGGTAAGGTGAAGCCATGTACCACAAAACCACTAACCCCTTATTTAATATTGGGTACTAAGACATCACTTTATTTAATATTTCCCCAATATTAAATTATTATCACATGTCTCCCACACATTAAATGATAATACAATGTTATAATACAACATCAAGTGGTCCCCAAATAATCACCTAGTGTGATTGACCACACCACTAAGGTGCATCACAACTAAATAATTATTTAATTACAATATTATGATAAATCAATATATACAATGGTGTACAACACCATATCCCAACACACATCAACCCCTATATCCACATCCACATCCATCTCATGCTCCCCCTACACCTCCTCCTCCTAGCGAGGAACGTCATCCAACCTAACCTCCTCCTCCCCCTCCTCCCTAATGGAAGAGTGACTTGCTAACAATGGGTGGTACCTCTACCTCTCCCCTATCACTGCCACTACCACCATCCCTACTTCCACTACCCCTTTCATCATTATCATTGTCACCTCATCATCCACCTCAAACAACATCATCCTCTCTCCCTCATCCTCTCCCCTGCAACCTACTTTGAGGACCTCTCCCTAGCCTCTTGATAGGAGTTAAAAAATCTAGATCTATAAGTGGCACTGGCCTGTATCAAGCCCACCATGCATCGTACTTAGGCGTCATTCCCATCCGCTACCTCTGTTGGTGTACCCCATTGAATGGGATACAACTACTTGAACTCCTAAATGGCCACTTGGTGATTGATCATAGGTTCCCATTGAGGTACCTCATGAGCTAATTTCACAAACTTTGCAACCCTGACAGGCTCCCCTATCTCTCACCGAATTGACATAGAACCTGCTATGATAATTATCTCTCAATAATGTGTTGGCTCTAAATTGTGTGCCTAATCAAATACCTAGTCTACCAGCAATATGGAAGGTGCTCGACGTCATCCTCCCAAGGTGTGCACTACATATATGGTCTTCATGTGAAAGAATCAAGAAAATCAATTACATGTCTCCAGTAACCAACATCACCAACATGTGTCTAGGTCACCACTCCACCATATATATACATACGAAAACTTTAGCAACAAGTCTCTATTTGTAACTAGTTGGAACACAACAATATGCTCATAGGCCCAAACCATAAGAAGGGTAGTACCACAACCAATCGACAGAGCACCTCTGTAGACGACATCAAGCAGATGGAAGTATAACATGGCTAGTATACAAGGACCCTAGGCTACACTGTCTCCTCCTCCATCATGTGGGCTAGCATCCAATCCCATGCAAAAGAAAATACATAACCACACCTATCTAGTACAACAACGCCAATGATCATGCTGCATACAACTACGATCAATCACTCATAGCGATTTACCAGGGTGTCCCAATGGATCTCGTACTCCTCTACTCCAAGATTCTCTGTATCAAAGCACTGTTGTATCACCGCCAACCCAAAATCAAGATTGTATACTACCCCCTCACCATGGATCAGGAGCCGAAGAATATGCCATACCTCTTCCAATATAACAATGGCCTCTCTAGTCGGTAAATGGAAGGAAATCATCTTTGAATACCATCTCTCAACCAAGGCAATAAGTAGTCCTTGATTAGTCCAAATCTCGAGCATGAATGTAACATGGTATAAACCCAATGCATGCAAAGTGTCACTATCTATCTCATTTAGATGATCTTACAATATGAAGGAAGAAGGATGAATCTCATGTGTATGATTGGAAGAAGTCTCATTTGTGCTCAAAAAGCACATTACATCAATCAGGATGCCTAAACAAACCTATTTGACCTTTTACACTTTAAAAAGCTTACCAAAACCTAAGTCAAATTTTATCACAGTTAGATGTGTCACACCTTTTGATAGGTGTGACTTACCTATGTAGTTTACATTCAATTGCGACTACTTTTTTCACATGTGATGCACTATCATGTAGATGCGTTGCATAAAATTAATTGTGGCTCTATTTCCTACAGGTGCAATGTAATTTTACAACTGCGTTGCACAATACACTTGCGAGCCTTTAAAAAATGTGGTTTTGAAATACAATTGTGGTGCACCACACAATTGTTGTGCACCCACCGATAGATGCAGTGAATGTGATTACAAATGCAATGTAGAAACTACACCGCATCTATTTGGTTAATTTTGACCCTTAAAATCTAGCACAAAATGAAAAATTTCGAAGCAAGGAAAGGTTGCATATCACATTGTCTGATCCCTTAGGCCGTCGAAAGGTTTGCACATGATATCCTCAAGGAGAACCAACTGGAATTGGCACCATAGCTCCACTACTCCGTAACAAAATCTCACTCTAGAGCACTCAAAATCCTAAAAACAAAATGCACAAATGAGGATTTTGAACCCCTTAGTGCCTATTTATAGACCTTAGGTAGCAAAGTGGACACCCTTTTTATAACTAGACACATCAACTTTGACCTTCAAACAAAAATACAGACACCTCAAATGTCCTAAAATAAAAATATTTTGCTACCAATGTGTTTACCACTATCAAATTAACTTGTTGGAACAATTTCCCAATTTTTTTAAATTTTTTCAAAAATTTGCAATTTTTTTGTGGGGGCACCACACTATCTTGCCATCACTAGGGCATACTGAGGCAACTCCTAAACATGATTTTTTGAATTTTCTTTGATACACCACTATAAAAATGCATTGTATCAAAGAGGGGAAAAATGTAGATATCCAAAATAAAAATGCATACTGAGGCAACTCCTAAACATGAATTTTTGAATTTTCTTTGATACACCACTATAAAAATGCATTGTATCAAAGAGGGGAAAAATGTAGATATCCAAAATTGTCCTAGTCTGCGAGTAACACTTTTATACTAACTTTCACCCTTTCCTCCTAATTATTAAATAATACTTAATTATTTAATTATTACCAAATATCATATTCTACTATTAATTAAGTGACTTTATGTTATTTAATTAATTCATTCTAATTCACCTTCCTGACTAATTAAATAAATCTTATTTATTTAATTACATCATTAATTACACTTATTCCTCTATTATTAATTAAATGATTGTTATTAATTGTTTAATTAATGTTCAACACCTTCCTAATTTAAATAATTGTTATTAATTATTTAATTGACCACATCCACACTTCTAGATAAAATAATTAATTTAATTATTTAATTCCCCTATTTCATCTCAACATTATCCATTCATTATTAAGAAATAAACATTTTATTTATTAATTAATCCTCGCTTGCACATTCCTCAAATAATTAATTATTTAATTAATTATTATCTCATGCATAATTCCCTCAAACTTAACAATCATTCTCTTCCAATTGATTGGATAATCAATTCTAGTTCACTAATCAATCAAATCAGTTCATTCCCACTCAGTGTAAGTCAACGAGGTAATCAATTCTCTTAACTGATCAATCAATTATCCATGCAAACAGTTAACTAGAATCTTGCAGCCAATTGCAATCAATTAACTCCCTAATCAATTTCTCTCAACAATCGTCAACCCTTGATCTTGATCTTCCATCTCTTAATCTAGATTGTTCATTCAAATCAAGCATTTCTATAAAATCAACCCTCACATCCAGTTGATGACTAACCATGAACTTTGGCATTTTGCATCATTGTTATCATACACACTTTTGAGCTTGAAGCGAAGAAGAGATTATTATAAACTAAGAGCAAAGCAAAGAAAAGTAGACGAATGGAAGTAAGTCATGTCAACACAGTGAAGGTAATATTAACACTTTCTTAATTTTTATTTCATTGTGTAGTTTGCTTTCTATTTGTTGATTTGGATTGTATTTGGGTTTTGAATTGTATTCTTTGTGGTTTACTGTATTAATTCATTGCATCTATTATGTTTAATCTCATTTTTCCAAGTTACAAACACTTTGGCTTGGCCATTAGATTGAGGATAATAAGGTGCATAAAATCTATACTAAATATGATTTTTTTCCAAGAATTACCTCACCTCTTTGTTCTTAAATGAAGTATCATTATCACAAACAAGGGTAGAAGGCAATCGAAAATGAGCAATGGTATTATTTAGAAGAAATCCACAAATTGCTTCAGCATTAGTGGATTGAAGTGAAATAGCTTCTACCCATTTCATAGAGTAATAAATAGTGGTAATGATGAAGGTATGCACTTTAGAAGAAGGAGGTGATATTTTTCTGATAACATTCAACCCCCATTTTACAAATTTCCAATGAGAGGTATGATTTAAAGCTCTTTGTGTAGGAGCTTGGAAGATATTACTGTGTAGTTGACATTGAGAAAACCTCTTGAAAAAGGAATAGGAGTCTTGCTCCATTATCTACCAATAGTATCCTATATGAATTAGTTTACGCACTAAAGATTTACCACTGGAATGTCCACCCTTAGATCTGGAATGAGCTTTTGAAGGGAAGGAGGTATTTTAGCCTTAGTGAGACACTAAAGAAGAAGACCATTATAATATTTAATAAAGAACATCAGATAAGATAATATATCAAGTTGAAAGTTTTTGTATCCAAGTAAGAATTTTTAGTTGCATCATTAGGAAAATTTCTAGTCTTCAGATAATTATAAATGTGAGAGTGTCATTCCCCCGATTCTATGTGAGCATACATAAGACCATCATGTTTAGGTTGATCCGAGACAATATGAGAGAAAAAAATTTAAACCACAAAGTGGTACTCTTCAACACCATCGTACGAGGGTACAAGGGAGGCTACGTTCACCATTGCATTCACATGGCGATTTTCTATCCTAGGAACACTATCTATCATGAATGAAGAGAATCGATCAAGCAAGGATAGAGCCAAATCTTGATACTAAGATAGATTACTCTACTTAGCTTGATATGTTCCCATGATTTGATTTACAATAAGTTCATAATCACCATAAATGAAAATATGTTTAATGTTTAATACCATTGTGGTACATAAGCCAAAAATAAGGGCTTCATACTCATCGATGTTGTTGGTACAATGAAATTCTAATTGAAAGGATAGAGGAATCGAATTTCCTTCGGGTGAGATTAAGACTACACCTACCCCAAAGTTGGCTTGACATCTTAATCCATTGAAGTACACCTCCTATATAGGTTCATGGTCTAACAAAAATAATTTTTCATCTGGAAATAAATCTAGATTAAGGAAGGAGTGAGATGAGGGAGCTTTTTCCAATTGATTGGTAACAACTTTTCCTTTGATTTCTTTTTGAGTTACAAATTTAATATCAAACTCAAAGAGAAACATTACCCATTTCACTAACCTTCCAGAAAGATCAGTTCTAGCAAATAAATGTTTATGAAGATAAAATTTTACAATTACATGGGTTTTTGCATGGAGAAGATAATGCCACAACTTCTGCATTCAAAAATGAGAGTGATATATTGTTTCTCCATGGCAGAATACTGAGTCTCATAATCAACTAGAATACGACTAATGTAATAGACCACTGTTTCTTTACCATCATCATCATGTTGAGCTAATAAAGTTGCTAAGGCATGAGGTGATGCAAAGATATAAAGTAAAAAGGGTATATCCTACATAGTCAACATCAAGATAGGAGGATTGGCCAAATAAATTTTGATAGACTCAAAATCTTTGTCGCACTCATCACCCCATCGAACATACATCTTTCTTCAACAAACATGTGAATGGAAGGGTACAATCAATCAAATATGATACAAATCTATGAATTTCCTAAATCTTCCCTTACAAACTACATAGTTGAGAGATGTTTCTAGGTGGGGACATGTTAACAATTGCATCAATTTTACTTGTGTTGACTTTGATTCCATGATGAGAGATGATAAATCCTAAAGGTTTACTATCATCTATGCCAAAGACACACTTAAGAGGATTTAGTCTCATCTTATAGAGTTGAAGTCTTTCAAAGATAATATGAAGGATTTTGATGTGATCCTGATGAGTTGTGGACTTAGCTAAGATGTCATCAACACAATCTTCTATGATTTTGCGAATGAAATCATGGAAAATAAGTCATCACTCGTTGGTAATTTTCTCCAACATTCTTCAATCCAAATGACATGACTACATAACAGAAGGTACCCCAAGGGGTAGTGAGGGATATCTTGTACTAATCTTCTAAGTTAATACAAATCTGATTATAGACCAAGAAGCCATCCATAAAGGACAATAAGGCATGGACTGTAGTTGAGTCAAAAATCATATCAATATTAGGTAACATAAAACAATCCTTAAGAGAAGCCTTATTAAGATCACAAAAATCTATGCAAATATGAATACGACCATTAGGTTTACTAACGATGACTATATTCGATACCCAATGTGAAGAGTCAATATGTAGAATAAAACTATCTTTTGTAATCTTTTCTATCTCAATCTTGACTAATAAAGTGACGTTGGGATTCATCTTATATATTTTATATTTAACGGGCTTAGCACCGGGACATAGAACGATATTGTGAACCAATATAGATTCATCAATTCTAGGCATATCCTCATATGACCAAGCAAAAATATCAAGATGATAATGTAATAAATCAACATGTTGTTTAGATTCATCCAAAGAGACATTTTCTAATCTTAATCACCTTTTTAGAAGATTTAGGATCCATGAAAATGTTAGAAGTATCCCCTTTAAGGAGAGAACTACAATATTCAAGATGAGGTGTAGGAGTTCTATCATCTACATTAGATAAAGGGGATTTCTCATCGACACTCAATGAATTCTCTAAAATATGGCTATTTATTCAAGCGATATGGGAATCGTCACTTATGGTGATAAGAAGGTAAGTGAGAGTAGGAACCTAAGAATTCTTCCAATTGTTTCTTCGGAGAGAAAACATCTAGAGGAACTTTTTTAGAGTCTAACTTGTTTTTGATAAATTTTGGATGAATCAATTTGAGAGAAGGAGGTTCGATGGAAATCATGTTGACATTCAACCATGGTTTTACCTTAGACTTTGTGTGATGGTATCCAAGTCCAATCTTATGTTTACGAGGATCAACCTATAAGGGGACTTTAATACCTTGTTCATTACATCCACAACCTTTACCTCCATAACCATATTTAGAAAAGAGATTGAAACCTGGATCATAACATGTTTGCAATTCCTAGAAAGGAGGATTAGTGTAAAGAGAGTAATCCTAGATATAAGTATCACACTCCTTTACAGGAACATAACCATCCTTCTTAGCGAGAATACAAACACTAGCCTCCTTAACAAAAGTATAATTAACAAAAGTATAATCATATTCCTTAACAGAGGTGTGATCATCCTCCTTAGCAAGAGCATGATCATCTTCGTCCTTAGCAGGAGCATTATCATCTTCCTTAGCAGAAGGAAAATCAACATTCTTAACAAAGGTTTTTGAGATTGTCATAATGTCTAGGTGGATAGGATCTACTTTGTACTCCTTGATATAAGGCTTGGTAAAGTCCAAGGATCCCCAATCGTCACCAAGACACACGTTCAATTTGGAAGAAGTAGAAGGGGTAGACTTAGGATTCTTTGCTCTGGGACAATCTTCCTTAGGGACATCCATCTCAAGAGTAGCCTTTGAAATAGGCACTATTAGAGTAAATGCCAACGTATTGGAAGATAATGAAGGAATACAAATTTTAAGAGTAGAAGCAATCGAGGCTTGACCAGTAGTTGCCATCTCACAAAGATGTATAACATCAAGGTTAGCCTTGATTGTGATTACTTCATTTTTAGCAAAAAATTTCATGGGATGATGCAAGGTAGAAGTGACTGCTCCAAAAACATGAATCCATGGTCTTCCCAAGAGAATGTTGTAAGGTAATGGTCCTGGAATAACATATACCAGGGTGGGTATGGTAATGGGTCCCAGTATTAAAGGCAAGATTATCATGCCTAAGGCTTGTCGACCAAAATTATCAAATCCATGAATGTACAAAGAAGTAGCAAGAGAAGATGAATCAATTTTAAATTTAGGCAACAAATTGATGCTACATACTTTGAGTGCTAAACTCGTATCAATGAGAGAATGTCTAATACCAATATTATTAATGTTAATTATTATCATTAGAGGATCCACTTGCTTTTATACTTTTAGAGGCAAGATTTTGTGTGGATGGAACACAATATTTGACAAATCCACATGAATATGATCTATCAACACATTAACATCCACCAACCTAGCGAAAGAAGGCAAGATGATCTTTTGCAAGGATTCTTGAAGAATACCTTGGTAAACTAGAGCAATTTGAAGCAAATCACAAAGTGAGATCTTGGTGGGAGTAACACAAAGTTGCTTAACAAGATCATACTCACAAAGTGCCTTAGCTATAGGTTTAGGTGCTTGAGGAAGGCTTGGTTAAGAAGGTGGTGAATAAGTAGGTTGATTAATATTTTGTTGATTCCTTCTAGTATTTTAAGTATGGGATACTGCTCTGTAAGAGGGAGCCTTAGATTATATGAATCTCGTATAAATGTCTAGCATGTCATTTGCTACAAGAACCCCACAAATAGAATGGATTCTTTTAGGATATGGGATAGCCGAAGTCATGTAAATGACTAGTCTCTTAGGCCTTTGAGGGGTGACAAATACTACAACCAAATTCACAGACTCTTCAACTTGTGAAGAAGAAGGTTTTGATTAAGAAGTTTGTTTATTAGATTTGCAAATAGGGAACACCTCTATAATCATCTAGGCCATCATCCAACATATCAAAATCTTGTTTGGAGAATGCATTGTCATAGGCATTAAAATTTTAAAGAAAAAGATCCAACATAATTTCATTCATGTTGGGTTCACCAAAATATAAAGGATGGGATTTTCTACTCTCGAGACTCAAGAAAAACAAAGTCTACAAGGAGAAAATAACCCTTAGTTACCTTAAGAAATAGATCTCAGGTGACAAGGTAGAAAATAAAGAATATTTAAAGAACTTAATTGAATAGAAAGTTAAACTATCAAAGGAAAGAATAACAAGATTGCTCAATGACAAAAATTGGAAATAAAATTACAACCTATAGTTTATAGAAAGCAAGAATAACAAGATTGCTTAATAACATAAACTGGAAATAAAATTACAACCTATAGAGAGATGGAGTGGAAGCATCTGAGTGGGAGAAGGAGTGGGGCTCGAAATTCAAATTCCTTTGGTGAAAATGGAGACGGTGACTCAGATTCTAAAGATGATAATGTTGATTTTTGGCTTATCGAGGGTATTAGGTTGGGCTTCTTGGTGTTGGGCCTTTGCTAGAGGTTATTACTGAAGGTTTTGGTGGTAGTTGATTTGCTTATGGTGGGAATTGAAGTTGTTGTTGTGGTGTCTGTTGCTTTAGAGTTTGGGTGGATTGCTACTTGTCTTGTGACAGAGTTTGGCTAGAATGCTCCTTGTCTCATGCTTTTGGTTTTATATTTTTATGCGAGCCATTTTGTGTTTTTTCTTTTGCTGACTTTCAAAGTGGGTGGTTGCTTCGGGTGGTTTGCTATGGGTTGCTTCTTCCCGTTCCAAGTTGGATTTTGGATGCTAGCATCCCATTTTGTTTAGCTCAAGCTCAATTTTGGAGTTTCCTTTTTGCTACCCCTATGCTTGGTGATTAGCCCCTAGTATTATTTGTTCATCTTTAGGGTTGTGGGGTTCTTCTTTATGCTTTAGGGGAAATGGCCTTATGTTGTTATTTTAAAGCTGCTTCCTTATTTGTTATCTGGGTTGTTCTTAACTTCGTTTCTCAAGAACCATATTTTTATGTTTAGTGCTTTTTTCAACCTATGTTGAGCTTTGATGTTATTTATTATGGATAGGATTTCCTTCTCTTTGGAGGAGTTTTATTCCATTTTTCTATTTTTAAGTGGTTTTGATGCTCGTTCTTTTGTCTTTTGTCTCTTGTATGAGTTGATCTTTAAGGCTTAGATGTGTTTGTTGTACCCCAGTTGGGCTATGGAGATTTTGTTGCAAGTGGCTCAGTTTTCTCTTTTTTGTTGCCTGAGCTATCCCAAATGACTAATTTGAAGGCCCAAGTGTTCAGTTTATTATTGCCGATGGCTAGGTTGCTTTCTTATTCTTGTGTCAAGTACCAAGAGCTTGTTATGCCAAAGGATGTTATGTCTATCCTTTCTACTGGAACTAATTTCTGCTATGTTATACAGTTGGTGTCTTCTTTTGAGGTGGAGATTTCTCCTATTGAGGGGGAGCCCTCTCCTATTGAGGTGGAGTTGGAGGTTGTAGATGTGGCAGAAATATCTCTCCTCTTCTTACAAGTTCTTATTGAGGTGGATCTTGAATGTGTAGGTGAGTGGTGTCTTTGGTAGCAAGGGTTCTCATTTTATCCTCTCCAATAGAGGGGAGCTCTCTCCAATAAAGGTGGAGCTTGAGTTGGAAAATTGGGTGGGATGGTGCTACTAGAAGGTTGATGCTTCTCGGTGTTCAAAAATGTTCTATAACACCTCTATAGAGGTGGGTGGTTTTCTTGTGTTGGAAGGATTAGAAAACATGGGTGTGTGAGTTTTCGACACCAGTAGGTTGGTTACCTTTCTTAGCTCAGTTGTGCTTATTTTGAGTGGTTGATTTGCTATGGTCTGGATGAATTAGGTTGTTATTATGGTCATTTAGGGTTCAAGAACCCTATAAAAACCTTCTTGTAAGGGTTTAAGGTCCCTTCAAAACCTGTTTATTTTGTAGCTTAAGTAGTCTTGCTTATTTTTTATGGCTATTTTTGTTTAGCTACTGATGTTTTGTTATTTATTTCTCTAGCATCTTTCCCTCTCTAGATAGGGTTTTAGGTCCCATTAAAACCTATTTTTCCCCTAATAAAAAACATAAACCTTAAAACTCATAGATTCTACCCTTAAGAGGGTCAAGCCTTGGGTGTGGATGACAATGCACCATGGTGATGTCTACACCCCACACTGTCATCCTTGTCAAAATAGAGAGTAAAACCTCTAAATCTACAACACCCAGCTCTTCAAATCTATACATCTACACACAAGATAGAGGGAAAAATGTTGGGGCTGTTTCGGGGCTTGCCTCAATCAAACCCTTATTTTGGTGATTCCACCTCCATAAACAACTAGATGGATAAAGATACACAAAATGACATGAAATGTAAGGATGTGTGATAGAAACAAACCTCGATGTGGAGGAGAGAACCCATCATGAATGTAACAGATGAGACAAATAGACAAGAGAGCATTACCAATAGTCTGTGGCTCCCCTCTTGGCTTGAGAGAGTGATGTGGTTTCTTGCAAGAGAGTCTTGACTGTTGCTTGAGACAAAAATATAGTAGAGCTTTGCTATGAAGAGCAAGAGAGAATGAGAAAATATGTAGAGGAGAAGATAGAATGGAAGAGAGTGAGAATGAATGCAACAAGGTAAGAATGAATGAGAATGAGAGTGAAAAGAGGAGTTTTGTGAAGTTTCATGGGTGAGAAGAGTTGTTACACTTGTGTTCTTTCTATAATAACACATATCATAGGAAAATAATGCAAGATTCTTTAAATCTTGGAAAGTTTGGGGACACTAGCACGTTGCATGGATGTCTGCATGTCACACAACCGTCCTACTTAAAATTTCCTAAGAATGAGGTATTCAAAATGTTAACGCTTCATCGTTGTCCCATATGAAGTTAAAATAATGAAATCATAACTTATAGGTTTTTGTCATTAATATGATAGGTTGTCCTAAATGCAGCGGGCTAGATGCACAAGTGTGAAATTGCCACAAGGTGCAATTTTATGACACTATATTGTATCAAAATTCAATGGGAGCTTTGGTAGTAATGTCTATTTTTCATCTAGTGATGGATGATCTTCTACAATGGTTGGGTGTCACAAAAAATCTCTTCAATTATGATTATTATGCAATATAAGTTCTTTGACATCTCTAGTTCTATTGTTATGAGATGGTTATCTTCATGTGATTGGGGATGTTGATCCTTAGTCTAGAGTATGTTAGGTATTGTTCCTTGGTTTACTCTTGATTCTAGATTATAGTTTTGGCATGATACAATTTCTTGTGAGACTAGGATGTGTGCATTGGTGCATGCAATATCCTAGGAGGAGATGTTAGGTCATGATATCATGTTTGGGTTTCTGATTTTATAGTTGGAGCTTTGAAAATGGTCTGGTTTGTTCTTTTGGTATTGAGTACATTGGTCATTTTCTTGGTAGCCTCATGAGAATGTGGTGTTGCATTTTGATCTTAGCATGGATTGATCAGTTACAGGTGCTCATGGATAATTAGACTTGGGTGAGGTTTTAGTTCTCTTGGGATTAGAGGAATGTAAGAAAGCTAAGGTATCATGACAACTTCCTACACTAATCTTGAGAGCAAGATAATGCAAAAATTTATAGATCTTTTCAATAGTTATAAAAACTTAAACAAAAATAACTATAAATATCATGCATACCACAACATAGTGATTTATGTGGGTAAAATAGGGGAAACTGTGGGTGATGGATTTTGAATGGGGGTATGCACCTACACTTTCCTTATTTCATTAGGAAAAAGAGAACCCCTAGGGCAAGATTGAATTTCAACCCTTAGGTGAGTCAACCTTGATGGAGATCTTGTTGTTTTCCTTATGACTTAGGATGGGAGAAATCAACTTGAAATGCACTTTTGAGAGATAAATGAAAAATACCAAATGAATGCAATTATGTAATGTAGCACATGAAACATCTAAATTAAACCTTAATTTGATAGAACCCAACAAGTTTCAATAGATTTGAGAAGGATTGGATTTTATGCACCTGTCACAAAAAGGGTGTGTTGAGTGTCCTCCTGGGACTCATTCACCCAAGGGCGAATGGGTCTTGCTATGGGGGTTCAAAATCTAATTTTATAGTCCTTTGCTCCTTGGTCTACACTCTCGATTCCTTTGGGTTTCATAGCCAAAAAATTGGAATTAAATTTTGAAAGTTAGTTTTCTTAGCTTGACGACAATGTTGACAACTTTACAACTTTGACAACTTTTGTAATTTTGTTCTTTTGATAGATCTTCAATCCTTCTTCAACCTAAGATCTGCAAAACACACAAGAGGGAATTTTTTTTTTTTTTGGTGAATGGAGGTTTGCCTTGGTCAAACCTCATTTTGGTAATTAAACTTTAAAATGAAATAATGAAACATGAAATGAATGATGAATGAATAATTTCTATGTTGCAACTCACCAAACCCTTGATTTTAAACCCTTGAAGGATTGAAATATAATACATCTCTCCAAGGTCTTGATCTTGCATGAAATGGCCTGATTGGATGTTGATCTTGATGCTTGAATCTTGACTTGAAACTTGAAACCTACATCACAATGTTAGCTCTAAGAACATGCATGAATGAAGATAAGTTTGACATGATGCTTGAGATCTCGAATGCTACAAAAAATGATCGAGAAATCTGATCTTGAACACCTTTGACAATAATCCTAGCTCTTATGAATGCTTGCATATGAAATGTAGATATCTTAGGATTAGAATTTGATAAAAAGACCTTGCTTTTATAGGTAAATTTATAATTTCTTTAAAATTAAACATTACTAACTGACATTTGAAATTTAATTTGGGATCATAAAAAAGCCATAAAAAACATGTTTAAAATTTGAATTTAGCAAATAAAGAGGACCCATTCGCTCGATGGAAAATGGGTCTTGACCTAAATTGCTGGGACCTATTCATTTCGGGGTGTTAAAAATGATAATTACATTAATTAAATCATGATTCCCCTTTTGTAAATTGCAATTAATTAGGCTTGTAGATGAATAATTGGGACAATTAGAGGCTTAATTAAGTCCAATTTAATTAAGGGATCCAAACATAGTGTGAAATGTAAAGGAGTACATTTTCTGACACTAAAGTGGGGAAAACCCTTTTGGGAGAAAAACCCCACACTCCAAAAGTTTCCCAATATATTATTAAAAAATCACAAAGATTATAATATACTTGCAGAGAAAGCTTCTCACAGGAGTATCATCAACTAGAGAACCTAAGACAACATGACTACTATTAGACTCTCATAATACATCACAATACACAATCGTAATACAACACCCTCATAAAATGGGGTTGCCTTCTAGGGAAAGTCAAGCCAACAAAATATCAATCGTCAGATCTAAGACCTAATGATAAATGGTTTGGATTTACAATAATAATATATATAAAATTTGGCTTTCGGGGGTGCTTCACCTATCGGGGCTGTTAGTGTAATTAATTAATTATTACACTAGCATAAGTTAACTTAGGTCATGCATCATTTAGTCCTAGGTTAGATTTTAATAAATCATTTAATAAATGGGGTAATATTCCTTTCATGTTTGTAGGGATAAGATTCCTTCTAGAAGATGAGTCATCCTTCTAGAACTTATCTCAACATTTAATAATTTCCTAGATAGGGTTCACATGTTGTTAGATCATGACACATGGCAACATCTCTTACATTTTAGGTTTTCTTTTTTGCCTATATAATTAGACATTTTTTCATTTGTAACATATCATCATATCATATCATATCATATCAATATAGAATCTTTATTTAGCATTCCATTGTTGCAACACTTTCCTTTGTGGTTGATTGTCTTTCATGGCAAAGGTCCTTTATTGAAGATTTTGGAGCTTCAGGGATTGTGCATCCATAATCTCAACATGGTATTAGAGCTTGTCTAGTGAAATGTCAACCCTCGATCAAGAAAGTTGGTGTGCGAGATTCTTTGCAGACTAAAGGTTTCCATTGAAGGCTACTTGACTCCACCCAAGGACCAAGCTGATTTCTGAAGCAGATAGAGTCAGATCCGAGCTCGCCATTATCTTCAGAAGGTCTCGAAACCCTAGGATCGCCTGCCCGATCATCAAAATTGGATACATCAACACTGAGAGCCATTAGAGGTATTTGGGTTTGCAAAATCAACTAGTACAATTCATACAATTTGTAGTAAAAAAATCTCCCCGATTAGTTGTCCTTTGAGGAAAAACTTTTTTAGTCGCAGACACTTTTTTTTCAGAAAAAAATTCGGGCTTTATCTTCTTTATTGTTTGGAAAAAAAATATTTGGGAAATTACTATAGTTGCAAAAAATAAATTTGTGCGACCTGCTTTATTAATCCATGGTCAGCATCCACATTTTTTTTAGCATACTATGGGGCTTATTTTTTAAATCTGCAGGTTTATTTTCCTTCGTCGACATTATATTAAAAATTTGGGCATAAAATTCATTTCTATGGTCGACATTCATATTATTTTCTTTTGCAAATATGGGTTTTTGATTTTGTAATTGCAATATTTTGCAATATTAAAAAATCTTTTCATATCAGTCGGCACATAAAGTTTTGTCTGCAGAGAAGGGTTTTGTTGGTTGTAGGGAGTACTGTACCCTTGTCGGCCTTGTCACATCCGACCAGGCCCTCTATTCACTGCTGGAAAATTCCTATTCGCCGTTTGCATTATCGGTGGTCTCTACCGACCAGGAATCTCCCTGCTGACTCCCATCTCTCCTATCGTCGGTGTTCCTTTCTGACCGATCTCATTGGAGTTCACATTCACCATGCTACCGTCGACTGCCGACCATTCAAGTCATCGTTGGTTGCTTTTCCAACAGTCGAGATTTATTGCAGATAGCCGGGCATTCCCTCCACTAGCGGAGCCTTTTTTCTCCAGTCGTGCCGCTCTTTTCTTTAGCCTCACTGCCACCTATCTAGTTGTGCTTTTTTTTTTCTAGCTCAACAAGCAAGGTCATATTGGTGACCAACTACTAGCACCCGGGGGCCAGATTTTTGACCTTGTTTAGCCTACAAAGTGCCTAATCTAGGCCTTTTTTTCATTTTATCATAACTTTCACCCATGATATTGAAAATCGGCTAACGCGATACCGTTAGAAAGAGAATTTCGTCTACTTTCCAGTGGTGCAATCTATTGTACAAAATTTTTCTTACAAAAAATTCTATAGCCAATTGAAGACAAAACCCTAATTTGGACATAAAGGCTTGTATCTTCGCAACCGTTCATTAGATTTTGGTGATTTCAGCGGCATTAGGAAGATTTTTCAGAGCTCTTTTTCATCATTCTAGACCCCTTGATCGGTTTTAGCTCCAGGTACTCTTGCATTGATTTTTTAAGTTTGGTGCATTTGTTTAATAACCTGGACTTCCTGAAGCTTGGGAAAATATTTTTTGATCCAGGTAGCATCACTTCGGTTGCACATCATCCTTGGAAGTCTCTATTTTCTATTGAAGGTCAGTGTCTTTGTATTTTTTGGAGAAAGTTCATTATGGGGCTTGCATATACTCCTTTGGTTATGTTGCACAAGGGTAACTATAAGCAATGGTGGGATGGGATCAACCACCATCTCCAATCACTTGATCTATTGCCTCATATGTTTGGTATAGTTCCCCGTCCAAGTGAAGGTGTTCAAAAATTTGCTTAGAGTTGCAGCAGGTATATTGTTTTGGAGATCATTGGAATGCAAGTTGATTGTGATGTTTTGAATTCTATTGATCATTGTGATTGTCCTCACATCCTTTGGGCTAAGCTTTGGGAGATATATGGAGATTCAGATACTCCACCCTTCCTCGATGATCATGATTCAGAATATCATTCTTCAGATCAGGTACCCCACGATGATATTGTTGTGCAGGAAGTTGATTGCCTTGAATCTTCTGAAGAGGTTGACAAGGTTCCTTCAGGTGCTTCTTCTCCATCAGAGATAGTTGGTATCCCTTCAAATTCAGTGATTCCTTGTCCAGAATCATTGGTTGAGGCTTCCACCATCATCATTTATTAGGACACATTCAATTTTCCAGACTTGACATCATAGGATGGCTTCGTTTCAGGTATCATTGACTTGGCTATTTCTATAGGTTTGGAGGACATTCTTGAGGGGATATCACTCCTCTATTCAGATCACATTTTGGAGAGTTCTCTTGAGTCTCCTCATTCCTTTGTCTCGACCTTGATTAAAGATCCTAAGACTATCTTGGAGACACTTGGTTTCTCTTCAGAGATTTCATATCCGAGACTTCTTCCCTGTCATTCCATTTAGAATTTGAGGTTTCTTCAGCATCCACCATTGGATTTGTTTCTTCCTAGCAGGAGACTTGTGGTTTGGACACATTTGTTGCTTCAGACTTCTTTCAGTGGTTATGAGGACACTTCGTTCAGGGGGGCTATCAAGTATCCATCATATTCATTCTATCATGATCTTTGGATATTGTTCAACATTAGTTTTCGCATCATCCTGATTTGTCACCCTCTTCATTGATTGTGGCATCTTCATCTTTAGGCAAGGAGACACTTGAGTAGAGTTCAAAGACACCATGATCATCCATATTCATCCTTCCTTCCTTCAATTCCTATCTAGAATGGGAAGCATCTCTGCACTTGCACTTGGTTTTTCCAAAAGGGAGACAAGTTGTTTGTCGACATTGGATCATGTTCTTTCTTCAGAAACTTACCATCTCTGCAGGTGATATCATCTTCTAGGGGGGCTATATAGTCTCTCTATTTCCTCCCTATGGGGGGGCTATTGTATTGTATCCATGTGACAGATGGTGTACTTGGGGGGTATTTGGGAGTCCTCCATCCTTCCCATCCCATCTCACATTTTTGCATTTTCATCTCCTTTTTGGAGAGGGGTTTTTTTCCCACTGGGTTTTCCCCTTTTCTCTTGTTGTGGGATATTTTTTGCATCTTCATCATGTACATGGGTACCTAACATGGCCTCGTAGCTGGGACCCATCTTTTCATCATCTTTTGCATAATCATTGCATTTTCCTCCCTAATTTGAACTTATGGGGGGTGATAGTGTAATTAATTAATTATTACACTAGCATAAGTTAACTTAGGTCATGCATCATTTAGTCCTAGGTTAGATTTTAATAAATCATTTAATAAATGGGGTAATATTCCTTTCATGTTTGTAGGGATAAGATTCCTTCTAGAAGATGAGTTGTCCTTCTAGAACTTATCTCAACATTTAATAATTTCCTAGATAGGGTTCACATGTTGTCACATGTTGTTAGATCATGACACATGGCAACATCTCTTGCATCTTAGGTTTTCTTTTTTGCCTATATAATCAGGCATTTTGTTCATTTGTAACATATCATCATATCATATCATATCAATATAGAATCTTTATTCAACATTCCATTGTTGCAACACTTTCATTTGTGGTTGATTGTCTTTCATGGAAAAGGCCCTTTATTGAAGATTCTGGAGCTTCAGGGACTGTGCATCCATAATCTCAACAGGGGCGTGCGACCCATAGACCCCTTTCTAGGGGGATGATCCTCCTAGACCCCTCATAGGGGGTACCCCCCATGCACCCCACGCTTATGTATCAAAAGTACCTTATATGATTGCAAGGTTGAGACACATTTTCCCAAAAAATCTCCCACTTGTCGAACACCTTGTAAGAGCAACGAGAGGGTGTATAAACATCATCTCTTAATTGCTAGGGGTTGAAAGGCTCATATTCTCTGAACACCATTTGAAATTCTCTATGCTCACAAGCTTAGTTAAAGAATCAACAACATTCATGAAAGTCTCTACCTTAACCAACTTCACCCTACCATCTTCGACCATATCTCAAAAAATGATACTGTACATCAATGTTCTTGGTTTTGGCATGAAATGTCAGGTTCTTAGCTAGACAAATCACACTTTGAATGTCATAATAAATTGTCACTGCACCTTGTTTTATTCAAATATCTGAACACAATCTCTTAAGCCAAATGACTCCTTTACAAGTGTATACACCTAAAAATGGTCTGGAGAAATCTGATTAATTAAATACGACTTATTTAATTAATTAATCCTTAAAATATTCTACTATTAAATAAATAGGAAATATTTATTTAAATAGTTCATCATAATTCTTCAATCTTGATTCAATTATTTTCGTCTTATTTAAATAAACAAATTTTATTTAAATATCATATTCAAATTCATCTACTATTAAATAAATTAAATACTTATTTAAATAGTTCACATTCTAAATTCTCCTATTTTTTTAGTTTTAATTAAATAAACAGCTTTATAGTTGGCATTATTTAATTATTACATCATATTCAATCTTAATTAAATAAATAAAGCTTTATACTTTATTGTTTAATTATCATACTTCTTCTATTTAATTTAATAAACAAACTTCAATAGTTTATTTAATTAAATTATTTATTTCCCTTTTTGCTAATTTAAATAAATAAAAAATATTTAAATAAAGGAATAAATCAAATCCCTCTATTCACTCACCAATAAAATTAGATTTTTCAAATCTAATTAATTTAACTGACATTCACGAGAAAAGCCTCGGGGACAAACCTACAGGCAATCTTCTCAATCTTCTTCCTCAAATCTTCCTCTCATCTTGCCTGGTGTTTTCATGGGGAGGAACAATCCCCATAATCAGCTCCACCTTCTCATCTCTTACCATTCAAATCTCCAGATTGAATCTCAGCCTTTGCTGTGTTACCCTTGTGCAAAACTGCTACCGAAAATCTATATATACAGCCTTCTGAAGCAAAGAATGGATCCCGAGAATTATCATCTTTTATGCAAAATTACTCTGTAGGATTTAGCACTCAAGAAACTTAAGCATTAGAATTTTCATTAACATCAATTATCATTTAGCATATTAGTATAGCATTATAGCATCAGTAGATTTAGAATCACGGTAGCATCATTAGTTTTTACTGTAGCTTCCATTTAGCAGGTTTCATGTCAGGATAGTTTACAGTAGCTCCATATCATCTAGGAATCACTAGCAATCATCACATCACAACATTTAGCATCATTCCATTCTCTGAATAGACATTTTAATAGTCATGGTAGTTTATCAAATATGGGAGCCTTCTCATGACTCATAAATCTTTGGAGATAGGAGACAATGAGACACTTTCAAGCTTTTCTCTATTTTAAATTAGTTTAATTCATGTTTAATCTTGATACAATGTTTCATTAAGAGGTGTATTTAATTGTATTTAGTTTACTTTTTCCACACTTACATTCTGCCGCCTGCCGTGGGGCCTAACCCCATGTTTTTAACAAGTTTTTTTTTGGAAAGCTTTCGTATAGGAATATGGCATAAATTGTTTTAGCGTGATCGAAAGATTCTATAGTGCTTTTGAGACAAACTATAGTGCATCTGCTTGTTTTGGTGCTTCCAAAGAAAAGTATAGCGCTTTGAAGGATTGTTTTAGTGCTTTGATCATTATCTTCCAGCACAGGCCAACAGTTCACATCCAACATCTGTTTTAGTGTGTTTGTATAATCCTATAGCACTTCGGGCTATTTCTATAGCGCTTCTAGCTATTTCTATAGCGCTTTTGACCACTCTCATAGTGCTTATGTGTAATTCATTTCTTGGATCCAACATGTCTGCGGCTAGTAAATTTCATTTCTTCAGTTGGATTAAAAAGAATCAATCTAGGATAGGCACTTATTCAGTTGGTTTAAAAAGAATCAATCTAGGATAGGCACTTCTTTAGTTGGTTTAAAAATGAATCAATCCTAGGATAGTCACATTTTCATTTGGATTAAAAATTTATCAATCTAGGGTAGTCACCAGACTTTTCAATTTGGGATTTAAAAATGAACACCGTATCTTTTTGTGAAGCAACATCTTCACTGTGAAGCAACATCTTCACATAGATTATAAAATTTTCGTTTGGGCTCTAAAATTAAACAAGTGATTTATGTGTTTGTATGGTTGATAGGCATATGCTTTCCCGTTAACTGGGTGATCCAAAAATCTAGACTCATCCTTTTTATGCATTCTTCAAGTTTTATTACATCTTTTAAAAGGCCTTCCGTAGTGGGAAAAAGTACTCACCCTATGGGAATGACCTAAGTGGGTTCAAACCAAAGCCAGGTTTTTCCACCCCACTATAAAATTTAAAGCAAATCTAGGGAAACCCACTTTTTCCAGAAGTGTGCAAGATAACCATCCCTAAAACCTTTGTTCTAAAGGTTGGGAGGTCTCCTAAGGGAGTCTATTATTGCCACTCCGAATGGAAACCCTTTTTAAGAACCTAGTGTAGTATCCAATTGAGTTAGTAACTAGACATTGTAATACTCGTAGTGCAAGGGGAGGGAAGAATCTGCCCCCAAGACACTCACCATATAATTGCCACAGACTGTTTGCTCAGGGGATCGAGAAATCTAACATTGAGTACACGCCTAGAAAAGAAAAAAACATGGGCGCCCTCTAGGGGGTGACACGATTGTGTGAGTCAACACAATTTTAAGATGTGGGCTGTTGAGTATAACAATGACCTTTTGACTATTAAGAGTGAGTTTGTCTGAAGTGCTTTATTTTCATCAAACCAGTGAAAATAGGACCATGTGTGGTTCTTTTGAACATACACTATATGTTTAGATTACAAATCTTAAAAACAATTGTCTTCATTTGAGTGTTGTGTATTCCCAAAATCATTAAAATTCAGATAAAATATCATCCTAAAAAATACAAACAAATCAAACAAAATCAAAACTGAGAATATATGATTAGAGATTGGAAAACCACTAAGTTTGTCAAGAAATCTCTTGCCAAGAGAATTAGAAAACCCAAGACACCACTTAGTTACAAACAACTTTTGCAAAGAAGACATTTCTTGTATCATAATAGGAAGACTTTGCTTCATCATAGAACATTCCTCCATAGGTTTCATGATTTTGATGGGGGTTACACTGACGATTATGCTATAGAACCTTTGAATTCACAAGCCTATATTTAGAGAAGTGCTCTTTCACAGGAATCTAACCATAGTCAACGTATTCGTCAATCCTCCATTCCACAACCTGCCATAGAATACTCCACCAGACCTGATCAGTTCTTACAATAGACAAGTCTTTGGAAACCTTAGGTTAGCATCCAAAATCAAGGAGTTACCACCATATGACCATTTGGTGACCTACAACTCCCATTCAATAACCCGCCATAGAATACTCCACTAGACTTGATCAGTTCTTATAATAGACAAGTCTTTGGAAACCTTAGGTTGACATCCAAAATCAAGGAGTTACCACCATATGAACATTTGGTGACCTACAACTCCCATTCAACAACCAGGCCCTATACATCTTGAAAATGGACAAACCAACATTATTAGTAGCGTGAGGGCATTTATTTTTGAGGAAAACAAAACACCTCATCGGTTTCTTATAGCATCCATCATTCTGAACGAAGAAGAAGAAAAGACAAACATAGCAGTAGGAAGACCCATGTTACTACCTCCTGCCTGGCAATAGGTAATGAATGACATTACAATAAGGTATTGAAACCATCATACAACATACCTTATGACCATTTGGTGACCTATTGCTCTTGTTCAACAACCAGGGCTAACCACACCAATATTTCAGCTTGGTAATGTACACATTGAAGGTACTCAAACTGACATTATCAGTAGTTTGAGAACATTTATTTTTGAAAAGAAAAAAACACCCCATTAATTCCTCACAACATCTACAGTCTTAGACGAAGAAGAAGAGAAAGTAGACATAGCAACTGAGAGACCCATATTGCCACCCCCTACTTGGCATTAAACATAAACTATAACGCTTCCACCATCTGTTTTAGCACTTCTGAGAAATCTTACAGTGCTTCTATCAACAACAAACCAAACTCTGTCAAAAAATTCCAGTGTCATAGAACCATTCTAGCGCTTTTGAGCCATCTTTTAGCACTTACAAAGTCAAAAATAGTGCTTCTGGCGTTTGTTTCGGCACTTCTGATTAATTTTATAGTGCTCTGTCATTATCAAACATTACCAGTGTCAATTACTAGTTGGTATTTTAGTGCTTCTGTGCTCTGTCTTAGCGCTTCTACTCTATTTTACAAAACTTTTACTAGAAATTCCAACACTTCTACATTTTGTTTTAGCGCTTCTGCCCTATGTATTAGTGCTTCCACAAAACAAAAAAATAGAAAATATTCCGAAACAACTGTCAAACATATTGACATTAAAAACATAGGATTTTACCAGTCAGAAAGATTTTACAGATTAGACAGTGTCATAAAAACCTGAAACCAAGTAGGTTCTTACAAGCAAATTATTTAAAAAAAACCCAGATCTTGCAAAATAAAAGTGTCCAATTATCAAAACGAAACCCAGATTATTGAGTCAAGTTTCCTCATCAAGATTTTGACATCCTACCATCACAAAACAAAACTCGGTAATCAAGAATTTTAACTTAGCCTTGTCAATAGAATACATCATTCTATTGGGCTTCATTAAAATCAAATTGACACTAACACCACATAGAAGATCTAAGTTTAGTGAAAAACAACCAAAACTTGTATGCCAATCTTAACAAGGTTGCAAAGAAAAAAACTCAGAGAGAAGGAAACTAAAAATCTAAACATGACTAAAGAAAACCCTTTTTTATGATACTAACAACATGAAAACAACGAAATAACACAAGAGGATATACAACACGCCCAACAAGACCCAAATTTTCATAAATTTATGGAAAAGGTTTAGAACAAGACATGGAGAAATACCTCTTGATGTTAGTAGAGTTAGGTTCCAAACTTTCGAAAGATTTTGACATTAATCGGTTGAAGGAAACACCTAGAACCAATGAAATAGAACCAAACCACACCCAGGATATGGATCAAGTGGTCGCTTTGACAGCTCAAATGCAAACCCTACAACAACAGATTCAAAACATGCAAACAGGAACCACAAACAAATATTTATTAAAGGAAATTTTTCCTTACCCTGTTCATCCATGTGTGGATATGATACCCTTCCCAAGGCATTGTGAGTTTCCTAAATATGACAAATACAATGGAAAATCAGAACCGATTGACCATGTACAAGAATTCAGAACAATGAGCCTCGAGTTCGCACAAGAAGATACATACCTCATGAGGTTATTTCCTAGGAGTTTGGGGGCCCATTGTATGGAGTGGTTCTCAAAATTACAACCAGGGATTAGATCCTTAGAAGAACTGGTCAAAAAATTCATTTCTCAATTCTCCTTCAACATAACACATGACGTAACCATAAAGGATCTATATAACCTGAAACAAAAAAATGGTGAGACATTCTTATCATTCTTACAACTATGGAAAAAGTTGTTCGCTAGATATCCTCGAACTATACCTGAAGAGGAGAAGATTGAATTATTTATATACAACTTAAATGATCAGATGAGTTATAGACTTGAATTGCAATATCCCCCAACATTCAAAAAAGTAATTGAGAATGGGCTCAAAATCGAAGAAGCCCTAGTCAAATGAGGAGTGATTACGCACTATAGTGAAACATCCAACATCACAAATCACTATGGAAACAACAACAAGCCAAAATTTTGGCAGAAAAACAAAAATACTGGAAGCAATGAACTTGGAACTGACAATATAAAACCAATATTCAATTTGACAACATCAACTACCAAAACAAATCAAAATGAAAACCAAAGCAAAAATTAGAGCACTACTCAAAACAATAACACCAACAATGGAGAATCTCGACCGTCATACCAAAGACAATCCAATCGATGAAAATTCACCCCATTAGGACAAATGTTGGAATCAACAATGAGAGAACTCATTTCAAAACAAACTTATTACTTTACTAGAAGCTCAAAATTGGGAGCCAAAGGTAAAACCATCCTGGTGGAACGATGCAAATTATTGTAATTTCCATAAGAATAAAGGACATAAAACAAATGACTGTATGCAACTAAAACACCTAATACAAGACTTGATTGAAGCCAAGAAGGTGTTTGTCGAAGGGCATTAGAAAAACAATGATCACACTGCATTTACCAATCCATTACCCAACTATGAAAAAGGAGAGTCTTCTTCTAGTGGTAAGGGAAAAAGTATAAACTATGTCTATGACACCACCATTCTTTGCCTTTTCGAGGTAGAGAAAAATGACATTGATAATCAAAGAGATGACACAAACATCAATGACATTGAATCCTTGAACATAATGCCAAGCACAAACACATTTGATAATCAAATCAATGTCCTAAAAATCAGGGAAACACAAGACCATCCACAAGTCAATATAACGACAAGGTGGTAGTCCAGAGTAATATTGAAAGGAATTTCCTCCAAAAACAATACTCCCCCATTGCATCAATACAATATCGTGGACTAATTAAAAAAGATACCCATGCAAATATCCATTCTAGAACTTCTCAAAATTTCACCATCACACAAAGAAGTTTTGGAATAGGCTCTGGTAGCTACATCGGTCCCTAAAAATTTGGATGTTTTTCAATTCCAAGCCGTGGTGGGACATCTCACCACACCTCATTGTCTGTCATTCTCTGAACAGGATGATGTATCTTTAAATCATCCCCACAATGTGGCCTTGCATATAGAAGTTTTGATCCATAAACACCGTGTCAAGCGTGTTCTAATAGATGGAGCTGGTTTAAATATTTGTACCTTGAAACTGATTCATGCACTAGGCTATTCTGACAATGCCATTGACGCTAGGAGAAAAATAACAATAAAGGCATATGATGAAGAGGAAAGGTCTTCCAAAGGGATTATTATACTTCCAATTCAAGTGGGGTTGATTCTCAAAAAAATTGTTTGTCAAGTGTTAGACAAGGATCTAACATACAACATACTATTGGGTCGTCCATGGATCCATGAAATGCAAGCGGTACCTTTAGCATACCATCAATGTCTAAAATTTCTAGTAAATGGATAGGAGGTCACCATATCAACTGACAACAATAATCCATAGACTTGCAACATGTTAAAAGCAACTCAAGACACTCTGGTACCTCAAAACAAAGAAGTCAACACTTCCACTTCATCCACTGTTGACAAACAACCCAATTTCATATCTAAATGGGTTGAGAAGAAGAATCTAGAGAAAGAAACAATTGTTGCGGACACAACTATATCAAACATCGAAGGTCCTATGAACGAATTATCACAACTTTTAGACAAGGTTCAGATAAAGGAAAAGGGCTTAGGAGAATATTCTCTTGAGCAATCTTTGTGCCTATCACAGTTGCTACTATCACCAAAAACATATGGACAATGCATATTAAATACTCCAAGTTCATCGCAACCCATCACAACTCTAAATGAAAGGTTTATAAAAGCAGGTACACTCGAAGATGAGTCAGAAGACAAAGCCATTCTCAATTGGCTATACAAAGATGAGGAAGTGTCAATATCAGCGAATGTCAGCATCAAAATAGATCAGTATGGAAAAGGGAAGGCCATTTTAGAGAAAATGGGCTACGAAGGTCAAGGACCAATTGGCAAGAGAAAAAGACAATATTATTGAACCCATTCAACCTCTAACATTATAGCCTAAAGGAAAAATAGGATTAGGTTACATAACTGAACAAAAAGAGGAAGAAACTCAAAAAGTAGTAGAAATCATACTACAAATGAGAGATGGCTCCGACACAGACTCCAACGAATATGAATGGGATCATCTATCTGCTACATCCTATACTGACAAAGAGTTTGATGTTATCCAAGTATATACACCCTTACGAGAGGAGGGACAAAGTTCAAGAAATAGAACATTTGTTATGGGATCAACAAATACTGATGACTCAAGTGAGGACGATTAGACATCGAGTGAGTCAGAAGACTTGGAGGTGAGTATTGTCATAGACCTCGAACTTCCTACCAATAACTTTGACCACCTAGCTATCATGACACTTACAATAGTTGACCTTATTCAATCTAATGACTCGTTACCTTTAATGCACCCCAAACTTATTGATTGGGAACCCGTTGAACCTATTCTTATACTAGTATTTTCAAATGATGATGCCATCATAAATTATATTCGCAGTGAAAAAACTGATACAAGTACTATCCATAACATTCATATCGATGCTTTACAATAGGAGGGTGCCAAAGTTTCAGTTGCAAAAATGATAACAGGAAAAATAAATCTAATGGTGAAAACCTCTCAGAGGCAGCATCAGACTTTGAAAAGAGAAAAATAAAGAACGTATCCAACAATGAAAACCTTTCTAAGGAACTGAAGGATGGAAGATTTGACACTCTCTGAGAGCATTACCATGACAGATCATCGGTACTGGTAGAGCCGACATAGTTTATAAATATGGGAACAACTGAAAAGACAAAGATCTTACATCTAGCAACATCCATGACAAAATAGGAGAACCCTGCATTCACCAGATTCTTTGAGCATCGACACATAAATTTTGCATGGTCTTATTTTGACATGCCAGGATTGGATCCAAAATTCCTAATGCATCATCTATCACTACCAAAGGGAATCAAACTGGTCAAACAAAAATTGAGAAAGATGCATACCCACATCGCCCTTATGGTTAAAGCTGAGTTGAAGAAATTATTGGATGAAGGTTTGATCAGGTCCATAGATTATATAGAATGGATCTCAAACATTGTGCTAGTATCCAAAACTAATAATAGCATCATAATATGCATGGATTTCAGGGATTTAAACAAGGCATGCCCAAAGGATGATTTTCCTTTTCCCAACATTGACATAATTGTTGATCTAACAATAGGATATGCCATGTTATCTATAATGGATGGCTTCTCAGGATATAATCAAATAAAAATAGCACTTGAAGATCAAGAAAAGATGATATTCACTTGCCCTTGGGGTACATTCTGCTAGAATTCCATGCCCTTCGGATTGAAAAATGCAGGTGCGACATATCAACGGGAAATGACCACAATTTTCCACGATATGATGCATACTTTCATGGAAGATTATGTGGATGAAATCTTAGAAAAATCACACACAAGGGAAGGACATTTGGAAATACTTGATAAAATCTTCACTAGACTAGAAAAATTCAATGTAAGGTTGAACCCGAATAAATGTGTCTTTGGGGTGACATCAATAAAACTTCTTGGTTACACAGTGTCAAAAAATGTATTGAAGTGGATCCAGCTAAGGTTAAAGCAATAATGGAGATTCCGCCACCTAAAAATATCATTCAATTATACTCCCTACAAGGTAGGTTACAATCCATCGTGATATTTATCTCCCAACTGGCAGATAAGAGTCACCCATTTAATCATATACTTCATAAAAATGTTTCATTCAAATGGGATCATAAATGTGAAACAACTTTTAGTCAGATAAAGCAGTATTTGGTGTCATCGCCAATACTCATGCCATCGTGTAGTAGAAAGACCACTATTAATGTATATCGCAACAACTGACATATCTTTAGGAGCTCTATTAGCACAGGAGGATCCTGAAGGAAAAGAACAAGCAATTTACTACATCAACATGACTCTCAACATATATGAAATAAACTATACATGCATAGAAAAGGCTTGTTTGGTAGTGGTATTTGCAACCCAGTAGTTGCAACACTACATGTTGACTCATACAGTTAGGCTCATAGCGAAAATAGACCCATTGAAATACCTACTCAGTAAAGCTGCTCTAACAGGGAGACTTGCAAAATGGGTCATGATCTTAAGAGAGTTTGACATCCAATATGTCAACAGGAGAGCCATCAAAGGATAGGTAATAGCGGATCAACTAGCTGAAGCTCCATTACATGGTCATCATCCAATGAACATTGAATTTCTAGATGTCGATATCCTGAATATTACAACACAATAATGGAGGCTTTATTTTGATGGATCATATACACAAAGAGGAGTTGGTGTAGGAATTCTATTTGTCACACCTCAAGGACACACCATTCCAAGATCCTATAGGTTAATGTTTCCATGTACAAACAATATAGCTGAGTATGAAGCATTGATTATTGGCATCAAAGTAGCTATTGAATGGAAAATCACAGAAATGCAAGTGTATGGGGACTCACAACTTGTCATATATCAAGTAAATGATGAGTATCAAACAAAGGATGAGAAGCTCATGCCTTATAAGCAAATGATAGACGATCTTAAAAAGTACTTCATGGATATCAAGTTCGAGCATTTACCAAGGGTAGAAAACAAAGCTACGGATGCCATGGTGACAATTGCCTCCCTTTTGCAATTACTAGAAAAGAAAGATCGATATGAGTTTATGGTTGAACAAGTATCTAATCCTGCATACGATAATCCTGATTCACAGACCATATGCCAAATAACCAACAATCAACCCTCATAATATGGAGAGATCTATGCTTACCTCAAAGATAACATTCTTCCTCTTGATCTCTCTAGAAACCAAAAGCGTAACTTTATCCATCAATCTACGCGACATACAATAATCGTTGACATCCTTTACCATCTAGGTCTAGATGGTACTCTTCTCTAGTGTCTCGAGCACCACAAATCTGAAACATCCTTACAAGAGGTCCATGAAGGTATTTGTGGGACCCATTCAAGTGGGCTAACCCTAGCTAAGAAACTCCTTTGTTTAGGGTATTACTGGCTGAACATGGAGAGGGAGGCCTATCAATATGTTAAAAAGTGTCAGAAATGTTAGATTCATTGTAATCTAATTCATGCGCCAAAAAAAGAGTTACAACCTTTCACATCCACATGGCCCTTTTGTCAATGGGGACTAGACCTGGTAGGGAAAATAAATCCTTCTTCATCTAATGGGCACAAGTTCATCATCACAACAACAAAGTATTTCACAAAATGGATAGAAGCAGTTCCTTTGACAATTGTCACTGGAAAACAAATTTCATCTTTCATACTCAACTACCTCATCTGTCCATATGGGGTACCTCAATCCATTGTCACAGACAATGGTAGGCCTTTTAAAAATCAGGACGTCCAAGAATTATGTGAACAATTCCATATTCAACATTGTTTTTCAACACCATACTATCCACAGGGAAATGGCCAAGCAAAAGCCTCAAACAAGACAATCCTAAAAATACTAAGGAAGACGGTAAACGATGTTGGACGTGACTGGCATGTTCAGTTAAATCCTGCACTATAGGCCTACAAAACCAGCATCAGAACACCAAAATGAGCTACACCATACGCCTTGGTGTATGGATCAGAGGCCATTCTACTAATTGAGGTAGAAATACCATCACTCGGTGTTTCACTAAAGGGTATCATAACAAATGAGGATTACAGAGTCTCTAGGCTACATGAATTGGAACTATTGGATGAACGTCGTCAACAAGCAGTTAATCATTTGAAGGCCCACCAACAATGAATGTCAAGGAGTTACAATCATAGGGTAAAACCTAGAATCTTTCAAGTGGGAGATTTGGTCCTAAAGGAAAACCCTAGGAATTAGCAGGATAGAGAAAAGAAAGGGAAGTTTGAACCTAACTGGCTAGGTCACTTTGTAATCACATCAGTGTATGGATCAGGAGCATATCAATTATCAACACCTCAAGGCAATCTGTTTGATGAACCTATCAACAATATCCATCTCAGAAAGTTCTATACTTGAATCACTTAGTGCATGAATTAAGTTTAAGAAAATGGTTACCTTGATGAAAACCTGGCAAAAGGGTGTCTTGGTGACAAAAAATAAATAAAAAATAAAATTAAAATTAAAAAGAATGAAAAATTACAATAAAAACATGTAGTGAAAACCTGGAAATAGGCGCTATTGGTGATTTGAATCAACTCTCCCATCTATTTAAACATATGTCATGGTCGTTACTTTTCCCATCAACATTTTTGCATCCACTATCATATCACATCGCATGGTTATGTCTCACCACTGGCATGGGGGCAACATATGACATCATTGGGGGCAATATAACATCAAGCTAAACCAAATAGGAAAACAATGGAAAAACAAAGGAAACAAAAACAATGTTTGAAATCCAACCCAACATGAACATCAAACGCCATCAGAAACACATCGAAAAATCCAAAAAAATAAATAAAAAAGTTAGTATCGAAAAATCCAAAAATAGGAGTATGAGTTAGTTGAACTACGTGGTCTCTACATGTATAATGTAGGCAAGGCTAATCATTGATCAGCCCCCGAGGCCCCTAGGATGGGTCTTTAGGTTAGGTTTGATCCAAAATCTCAAAAACACAAAAAAACATCATAAAATTAGGATGGATGATCTAATTTGAATAATGATTGAATACTATAAGCAAATGTGAGATATGTTGTACTTTTGATCATTTTTATCATTTCTTTGGAGCAACTCAATCATGTATTGAACTATAGAAGCTAGGAAGAAGAATGGTAATTTTCCTTGTCTGTTGTTTGTGAGTTAATCATCATTACTGTGTGAATTATTACGAGACGTGCTATACAAGTATCACTGATGACATTCCAATTCACATAAGGAAGTGATTAATTCTTATCTATTTACGCAAGAAATGCTCAGGTCATCTTGGTTTAATTATACCTCGATGCTTGTGTTCGCTTACACTATCAAAAATCATGAAAGTAGTACTCAAGACATCATTGGTTTACATTATACCATCGATGCTTGTACTCACTTTCAACATTTTAAAAGCTCAATGATGATACAAAGCACAAAAGTACTGTTAAAATGCCTATGTTTGCATATAGATTTGCATGGTAAAATAGATGCATTCCTAATAGTGTTACATCTACAAAGTATTTGTTACAAAATTGGTGAATCATTCATTAAATGATTATGTTTTCTCATAATAGATGGAGTATACTTGACATTAACAAAAACATCATCATGATCATATAGTTGCATCATCATATTCATTTACATACATTAAAAGCATTTACATCATCATTTCATCATTCATACATTTCAATCAAATCATTTTGCATTCTCATCATATCATAACAAAAATCTCAACAAACATATATCTCTATCATTCCATTTTCACAAACATACATCATCATCATATCTCATTATATCCATCCATTTATTATATCACATATCACACATTCATATATAATCCATCCATTTTATCCTAAAGTCCATCAAATTTATTGCATCATATATCATTCAACATTTTCATCCATTTTATTACATCATATATTTACATTTACATCACATATAGTATATCATTTAAACACATCATATCCATAATCATGAATCCACATACATCATATATCCATATAACATGCATCCATACATTACCATTATGCACATCATAGATAGAACAACATCATATCGAAGCATACCATCATAACAATAAAACCATCACATAGCATATAGAACATAGAAGAAAATGCATCCATCAGAGAATCATATAGAACACATAATAGACCGAAGAATCCACTACATCTCATATATATCAAAATCACAATGTCAAGTATACAATGATATCTAAAATGAAGAGAGATATAACATCCACAATGGCTGTATATCAATATAATCAAAGTGTACATCACATCTCGAATGTAACATGGACAACAATCATGTGTTGTTGGCTCGAGACGGTGTAGGCATCACAGGATTAGGAACCCTACCACCAGAGGAACTGGGATCCCTGGGATCTCTATGTAGAGGTGTGTAACACCCACACTGATAGTCCTGGAATGTGACCTGACAGAATGAGACCGCACATAGCTGACTCTTTACTCAGAAGGAACTGTGTCATAATATCTTGCTCTATAAAACTCAATCTCCTCGCCAATATGGGCAACCTCTCGCATATAATCTACCAGGGAGGTACCATCTTCCAATCTTTGTAATATCTCGGTAGAAGCCTGAACACCCTCTACTGCAAACCTGGCGGCATCCTTCTCACCTGTCAAATATGCAATCTGAGCCTAGGAACTAACTGCAACCTGCCTAGCGGCATCCCTTTCGATAGTCAATGATGCAATATGTGACTATGTTGTGGCTAACTGAGCCTGCACTGACGCTAGAGTGTTTGCATGAGACTAGGCCTGAGCTTGCATATGAGCCTGGGTCTGCTCTACTAAACCCTGCATCTGCACAAGCTACTCCTGAGCAATCTCTAACTAAACTTGAAGATCCACTATCTGCAGCTACTCTGAAACACCTCCCCAGCCTGCCTTTTACAAGGCATAGTCTCATCTGGAAAATCTAAAACAGGGTCCGACCCACCTACAGCTTCTCCACTATCAAATCTATAATCCTCACCACTGCTATCATCCTCGCTGCTCTCATCTCCACTGCTCTCAACACCGACATCCTCCTCGGCACCAACATCCTCCTCGACACCAAAATCCTCCTCAAAATTGACATCTACCTCACCAACCACACCAACATCCTTTGCCTCAACCTCTCCAACATCCTCTCTCCTTCGTCTTCGACCATGCGCAATTGGAACATCCTCCTCTATAGGTAATGGGGCAGGCTCATCTAGAATGGTAAGATGAGGGAAAGGATGCAGAGCCATGTACTTAGCATAGTCAACTATAATCAGTGACTCAACAATATCGGGATGAAGATCCCACTCAAAAGGCTGCAAGCCCTAAAACTCCTAGATAGTAGAAACATACGACAAACAAGGCCCCCAATCTGTGGTATTCGACTGACGGCGAGCATAATGAGCAACACCTTGGGGCATACTCTGTACCATCCCATACTGTCTAAACACCCATCTGATCAAGAATATCTCCAGTACCCGATGACCACGGCCAATCAGGATCATCAACTGACAAAGAAATGGTAGCTGAATATCATCATCATCCCAATGATCACAATCTAGGTAGGGACACCATGTCACAGACTCTATGTCGTAAATAACTCTCCTCTAATACTCTAACTTACCTAGTCTGGACTGAGTAAGCCGTCTGAAATATCTAAACACATAAGGTCTCATGGGTGGCCTTTGTCTAACTGGAACTGGACACGTGACAACTATGTGCTCCCACGCCCATACCTGAAGCAAAGTAATGTCGACCGATAAACTCCGGCCATTGAGATACACAGTTGAATGTAAATCATGATATAAATGGGAAAGAATACACATGACCCAAGAAAATCTAGTTCCATGAACAACCATACTCTCTAAAAATCAGCCCCAACCAACCAAGAATCCCTTAGACCTGCGATCAGGACTAAAGAATCCTCCGATGAAACCAAAAAGTATTGTAGGAAAAGTGGCATATGAATCAACCATCTCACGCCATGTAATCCACTCTCCAATAATATGATAATCTTGAAACACTCTACGAAGGGCATCAGTACCACCTTTCTTTGTAGAATCATATGTGACAATATCTCCAACAATCGGAAGCTGCAGAATCTGCCAGACATCCTCTGGGGTGACTATCATCTCACTAGTAGGAAGATGAAAGGTGTTGTGCTCGCTATGCCACCTCTCAGCTAGCGTTGTCAACAAACCCCGATTAATCCTAATCTGGGGCATATATAGAAGGGGGGACAATCCACAACGTGTGATAATAGCCATCTCAGGCTATGCCAATTGTGGTATAAGATCAAATGTCCAAGGGAAACGCTCTCGAACCTAGAGGTTCCCCAATCACTCCTATTATCATAAAAAGATCAAAGTCAATAAATTCATGTCAATCATCAAAAAAATCAAATTACCCTATCAAATCCAATCAACTCTTGGTGAGAATTTTGATCAAATCTCATGAGCAAACATCATTGAAGCTCACCTATCATGAGGTCAATCATTAATGCATCAAATCAACCTCGCTTATCATGAGGTATGTCAATCATAATTATTCCTCACCTATCATGAGGATAGTTATCATCAAAAAAAACATCAGACCTCGCCTATCATGAGGTCAAAAAATCATGTATTTGATTAGACAAATCAATCATATCAAAGCAACAGCTGATACGATAAAAAATTGACAAAATCAAGGACAAATTGACAAAAATTACATCACTTTTATTTGAATGTGCTAAAAAAGGAATTCAAAGCACTAAAAAAATGACATGCGCCATTTCATCAGACAAAAACACTATTACAAATGGACAAAGCGCCATTCTATTTGGTCAAAGCGCTAACACTTTAGGTGAAAGCACTAAAACTTTGGACACGCTAAAATAGGAAGCTAAAGTGCTATACAATCAAATCTAAGCGCTAAAGTTCTGAAAGCGCTAATCTAACCAACTTAGGCGCTAAAACAGACCTCCTAAGCGCTAAACTTTGCAAAGCACTAAACTAGGCTAGTGGTATGCTACACCAGAACTCCAAAGTGCTAAAATTCAAAAAGCGCTACAATGGACCTTAAAAGCGCTACAAGAAACTTTAAAATCATAAAATCCAAAAATACACAAAAATGAGGAAAATGCACAAAAATCAAGGAAAAAAATAGTCGTACCGGAGGTCCGAATGCGGCTGACCGCTGATGTCGTCGAACACGCTTGAAATGGTGTGTGTGATATGGAATCGACATCTCACTCCAAGTGGCACAAAAATCTCTCACAAAGTTTCAAAAAGTCAAATGTACAAATGAAGTTGAAAAGGACCTTTTAAACCTTTTATAGGTTATTTGAAAAGGGATTTTTGTGGGATTGATTTAATTTTTTTAAAAAAAGGGAGATTAATTAAAATTCATCCAAGGGCACTTTCTACATCAATTATCGCGAGAAATTATTTCATCATCAAATCTTTATCGAATCTACATCAAATCATCAGAAAATCATAAAAAAATTGAAAAATTTCAAAAAAATTCAAAATTCAAAAAAATTCATCAATTTATCTCCCGAGGGGGCATATATATATCCATCAATCACCTGAAGATCATGTTTGGGGCACACTAAATTTTTTTTGTTGATACTAGCAGCAATAGCACAAAATTTTCTTTGAAGCAATGTGTAAACACATCACTTCAAAGAGGGGCAAAATGTATACACCTAAAAATGGTCTGGAGAAATCTGATTAATTAAATATGACTTATTTAATTAATTAATCCTTAAAATCTTCTACTATTAAATAAATAGGAAATATTTTTTTAAATAGTTCATCATAATTCTTCAATCTTGATTCAATTATTTTTCGTCTTATTTAAATAAACAAATGTTATTTAAATATCATATTCAAATTCATTTACTATTAAATAAATTAAATACTTATTTAAATAGTTCACATTCTAAATTCTCCTATTTTTTCAGTTTTAATTAAATAAACAAGTTTATAGTTGGCATTATTTAATTATTACATCATATTCAATCTTGATTAAATAAATAAAGCTTTATACTTTATTGTTTAATTATCATACTTCTTCTATTTAATTTAATAAACAAACTTCTATAGTTTATTTAATTAAATTATTTATCTCCCTTTTTGCTAATTTAAATAAATAAAAAATATTTAAATAAAGGCATAAATCAAATCCCTCTATTCACTCACCAATAAAATTAGATTTTTCAAATCTAATTAATTTAATTGGCATTCACGGGAAAATCCTTGAGGACAAACCTGCAGGCAATCTTCTCAATCTTCTTCCTCAAATATTTCCTCTCATCTTGCCTGGTGTTTTCATGGGGAGGAACAATCCCCATAATCAACTCCACCTTCTCATCTCTTACCATTCAAATCTCCAGATTGAATTTCAACCTCTGCTGTGTTACCCTTGTGCAAAACTGCTGTCGGAAATCTATATATACAACCTTTTGAAGCAAAGAATGGATCCTGAGAATTATCATCTTTTATGCAAACTTACTCTGCAGGATTTAACACTCAAGCATTAGCATTGCCATTAATATCAATTATCATTTAGCATATTAGTATAGCATCATAGCATCAGTAGATTTAGAATCATGGTAGCATCATTAGTTTTTACTATAGCTTCCATTTAGCAGGTTTCATGTCAGGATAGAGTACGGTAGCTCCATATCATCTAGGAATCATTAGAAATCATCACATCACAACATTTAGCATCATTCCGTTCTCTGAATAGACATTTTAATAGTCATTTTACTTTATCAAATCTGAGAGCCTTCCTATGACTCATAAATCTTTGGAGATAGGAGACAATGAGATGCTTTCAAGCTTTTCTCTATTTTAAATTAGTTTAATTCATGTTTAATCTTGATACAATGTTTCATTAAGAGGTGTATTTAATTGTATTTAGTTTACTTTTTCCACACTTACAACAAGCATGAGTAGCTTCCATATACTCAACTTTATTAGTGGACAAAGCAACCACATCCTGTCACTTACTCATCCAACTAATTAAACAACCAAATAAAGTAAACACTTAAGCATTGGTGGATCCTTTGCTATCAATATTACTTGCCTAGTCTGAATCCACATAACCATGAATATCAAGGGAAATATCATCTTCAGTCAAGTTACTATGATAACACACTGCACACATATTTGAAGACTCTTTTAACTACATCCAATGAACTCTACCAAAATTAGACATATATCTGGAAAGAACTTGTTAGCTCTAAAAAATGCAAGCAAGATGCCTCAAGAGGCTGCCAATCTCTTGATATGCTTAAGGGTAACAGACAAGGTCAAGAAAACTCAACCTTCTACTCTTCAGGTGTTGCCAGACCTAGGCGGGTGTACCTTTCTGAATGAAGCAGACTTGACTTATGATTATCTTTCTTGCACAATGATTTGTCCACAATGGCAAATGGAAGTGAACAAACGAAATCAAACTTGATAGCAATAGCAGAAGCAATTTTCTAATCTAAATCCTAAAATGCTCAATTAACAGATGTAAAGAAACTGAATGAATCAAATGATGAAATGCAGAGACCAGTGCCTTGTTGGGTATGCGGAGTCAAATGAGATCAAGATGAGCAACACTTCTCTGGAGAAAACTCAAATTATCTAGCATATATTTTGTTTACAACTTGTATAAACATGCAATTCTGTAACTACTAAGCTCTACTTTAATAATCCAAATGACACTCTCTGATTACTGTGATCAACTAAAAGGATTTAGTCTTTACTTGAAAGAACCAATTGATTAATCACACAGATACAACAAATGTGCATTGATAAATGAACATAAACTTGTTATGTCAATTTAAACTACCATAAAGCATCAATCTTGGAGACAACTTAGTAGTATTTTTTCATTGGATTCAACAAATAATTGACATCAGAAATGTGTAGCAACATCAATTGACTTTCATAAATACCTCCATTTTGAAAACATGCACCATAGTCTCTGATCTGATAAATTTATTGTACTGTGTCCATCTAATTTTCCTACTGTATATCGAATAAATGATAGCTGATGATCATTTTACAATTACAAAATGCCTATTTATACACCAGCATGAGAAAAACATATCATATTGAGATTCGATGTTGACCCTCCATAGAATTCAGGCTCCAATCAAGTCGGCCTGCAACGGTATTTTAACATTCACATGTCGGCCACAGTGTTTGAATTTTTGTCATTCATTTGTGAAACAGTCAGCGAGACATATCGTATCATCATGCCGAAGGCAATTCAATAGCTAATCATCCCATGTTCACTGTGCTCGCATTCGTCGCAACCCATCAGAGTCAGGGAGATATCACATAGATTATATTCTGCTTCACCAATATGCCCACATACCACCTATATCTCGCTATAGCACTCTGTTAGTTACACCGAAGTCATGAAGTATCCGCATGTTCCCTTTGTGTTTCGCTATAGCTCGAGATATAATCTTCATTCACCTTCGCCAAGACAACACACAATCGGGGAGAAGTCCCACAGAGTTCAACAAGTCATACCGAAAGCCCATTACAAATCTTGTGTGTCGCTGTGACTTATTGGCTTTCTCACTGATGCACCATCAGTCTTATTTACTTCGCTGTGACCTCAAGATATCGGGGAGACATCATACAGATAGCACTTCATTATACTGAAAGTCTCCCATAATGTTATTTCCCAGTCGTCGAGACAAGGCAATTCTTACGCCGACAAGGATCCTCTTGTTTTCCATCGGCGAGACTGAAGGTCACTCGTTGAGACCTCATATAGATAATACTTACTCCTGCCAATATGTTCCTTTCATCCTATCGGTCGGCAAGATAAGGGAGTATCACCATGACTTTATATCGAATGCAATATGTTTGGCCGAAGTGAATCCTCATATGCTGTTCGGTGAGACTCTCCCCGATAACTCGTTGATGAAGACCCTTTGTCGGCAAGACCCAACCAAGTCGCTGAGAGCTCACCTCGATGATCACTTAGTCAGGCCGATAAGTTCCTTGGTCAGTGAGACAAAAGGTAATCAACAAGACTATATACCAAAGAAAATCTTTTGCCGATATGTGTATACATAAACCGCTGGTCGGTGAGACATAGAGATCTCGCTAAGACATCAATCCGACGCCAAAACTCCTGCCGATACGCCCCTTTTTTGTCACTGAAACAAGGAAAATGTCCTGCCGATAGGTGCCTGGAGATGGATCTCGATTGTTGTGACAACAGAAAAGTCTTGCCAATAGGCAACACAAACGTTTATCAAAAGAATGGTTCGGGGAGACCTTGGAAATCTCACGCCGATAAGCCTGCAACAAAGAAATGTTAGCAAAGATGCATTGTGGGTCGGGGAGATAGTCATAGACCTATGTCGATATGGACCACAACGTGAAAAATGCATGACTCAATAGATTCAATGGGGCAATATGGAAAAATATGGGTGAAATATGCATACGGTAGGACCAATCTGGAAATTTATGAGTGTGAACAACATGTAAAAACATCAGATTTTTATAGTTCCAACAGTGGCTCCGTCTAGGGATGAATGATAGTAAAATCATTACAAGGATCCAAAATCTTTGGGTGAGCAGACTAGACCAAACACAAGGTGAGCAAAAAGGAAATGGACAAGTAGCATGATGGAATGGAAGGAAAGTGAATGCAAAATGGAGATGAATGGAAAATGAAAGTGAAATGGAGATGGAGAAAATCCTAAACTAATGTGCATGGAAAATAATTTTAAAGAGGATAAGCAAGAGTTGTCCATGCAGTGGAAACCCTTAATCCTCTGTGTTTTAATTTCACTTGTCTTGAGCTGTTACAATCTGAAACTCAAACCATAATTTTCCCCTGTCAAATACCTGACTTTGTCTCGAGTTCATCAGATTCTTCTTGAAGACATTCAAGCAATCTTCTCTTTCACTGTTATTGCAAGTTTTTAGAAAATCATCATGTTCAGCTTGGCCCAAATTCCCTTCATCATTCTGTAGCTCAAATTCTCCATCATCATGAGGCAAATGTCTGTTATCTTCAACATAGAAAATATATGTGTATTCGATACAACTTCTTATATTATCTCTCTCACTGTTGTGTACTATAACACACTCTCTCAGCTGTATTGAAAATTCATCATCAAAGTGATTTTCTTGAGAAACAAAAAATTATGGCATATCAACACTGTCTGAAACATACAAATCTGAAACCTTTTGCACCTCTTTAACAATACCAATTGGATACAACACTGGATTATGACTCATATCATCAATATTAAGCATATATGAACCAATCAAATCTGGACCACTATCACCCTTGGTATGTAGATAAACATCTTCTCCACAAGAGTTAGAAATTTTAGAATCACATACCTCATCTTGAAAGGACACAAACTTTTGATCAACTTGAAAGATTTCACCATCAACTTGAGAAATGCACTGAGAGTCATAAGAATCTTCACACAAAAAACTTTCACTGTCAAAACAAATGTAAGCTAGACACAAAACCTCAGGATCACCTTCATGTGTATATCTCTAATATTCAAGAGTCAGTAAATCTGAAATTTGCTCACTGCTGAGTAAACAAGTTTCATCATTTTCATCACTACAGTTATATTCTTCACTTTTGTCATTATCAAAAAGAGGTCCAAAATTATCAGAGAATGAAAAATCAAAAACACTACCAGTACAGTCATTTATTCCATCATTCAACATACCACTTTGTTTATCTAAAAATATCTTTTCCTCATCATCAAGTGTATCTTCATAGCTTTCAATTGCAGCTAGAGGCATTGAATATTCACTATCAAATGAATCAACATTTCCCATTGCCTCTTTATCTTGATCTTCATAAGAATTGCAAGAATCACCTTGCTGTAGATTAAAATCCACAAATTCATCTTCACAATCTACATATTCACTAGATACCTCATAACATACACTGCCATCTATGTCATAATCTGTTATGCAGGACATAAATTCAATATCCTCATCTCCCTCATGCAGGCAATCATATGAACCATATTGACTTGCACATGTCTCATCTTCTATTGGCTGCAGTGTATGACCAATTCCTCTATACTCATTAGAAATACAACTATTGGATTCAACATTGATATTGTTCTCATAACTTATCCCTTCCATGGCATCAATGAATTTATTTACTCCATCAAATGTATGTTGTTTTGATGATTTTGGCCAATAAACTGATTCAGACTCCCATGCTTCACCAAATTACATCTTCCTCACACCATTGCAATCATGCACAACATACTTTTTAGTTAGATCAGCACTGACTAATTATGGCTGGGTTGATTCTATCATGAAACTTCCAAGATCAACATCACAGAAACAATTGATCTGATCTTGTGGTACATAATCAACAAGCTGGTTCATTCTTGGCTCTCTATACAACTTGACCTCTTGACCATTCACTAGAATAGTTGCATAAGATAAATCAAACTGGATATTTCCCCCAACTGCTGCTGTCCATTGCCTTGATAAAAGCATCCCAAACTGAGGAGTATCAATTACTGTTATATCTATATTATATGCCACCTGTGGATAAGTAGCCAGCTTGACTTCAACATTTCTCATAATACCTACCACAGGAACAGGTTTGTTATCCATTGCATAACACTTCCCTTCATACGTATCAACCCACATGCCAGGCTGCTTCATAACTCCTACTGGCATGATGTTTATAGCTGCACCAGAGTCTATCATGCAATTTCTCAGCAGTTTGTTACTTATAAGCAATGTAGTGAAAAAATGATCAACTTGTGGGGGAGTTGTTAATATATCACTCAAACAAACTTCTGGGATATTTACTTTCTCCTGCCTATTGACTGCTTTAATAGTTACTTTATTTTCAGAATTCATTATCAATTGAACAACACTGTCTCTGTATTCCTTAATTTTCATCATCTCAAGTAAAGGAACAAATATTTTTACCTCGGATAATGCCTGAGTGAAGTCAAAAGATGAGCCATCTGCCTTAATCATTTTCTTTTGTTCTGACGTTTCTCCTTTGTTTTCTTCCTTCTGATTAATCTCTTGTATTTCTTTGTGCAGCTCCTTAACTTCCTCCTTTTGGATAGGCTTCTGTTCACTTTTATCATGCTGTTTGTTTTCTGCCCTTTTCACAGTCCCTTGTGTCACCTTTTGATCCTTCATAAAGATTCCCCTAGGGACACCTTCATTTTCATTTGCTGTTCTATTTCTCAACCAGTATTTACTCTTTTCTTCCTCAACTGCAACGACAGTTCGTCTCTCAATCTCCTCTTTGGTGAGTCTCTTCATACTGCAGTGAGTAGGCATTTCATTAGAATGTGGTTCTATATAGTCCTCTTCAGAATTAGAAAAGACCTGCTGTTCAGCCATATGGACATTGTATCTCTGATTTGAAACATCATACTCATAACCTTCATCCTCTGAAGATGAGTACCCTTCCTCAATATGGTGAAAAGTGTTTGAAGTTAAATACACTTTGTGATCATCTACACAATTTCCCATCAACATTCCTTCCTCCTGCATTCTTTGGGCTACAACACAATAATCTGGGGAATGTGGTTTATCACAAGCTTCACAGAAATAATTGTTACTTACCATATAGGTTCCCTTCTTTCTCAATGGATCAGGAGTTTCCTTGTTTCCAGGCATAGCTGTTATGGGTTTTCCATCCTTCTAGTCTGTATTATAAGGCATGTCATGCAACCTCGGCCTTTTGTTCCTGTATGTTTTCTCCTGCTTATACTAATAATTGTTGCTTTGCTGAGGAGGCCTAGGGTTATCTCTTTTACTGATTATCCCAGCCGCCTTCCTGTTGTTTTCAATTGTAAGTGCAATCTTTTGTGCTTCAGCCAAATCTCTCAGGAATCTATTTCTCAGTTCATACCCTATTTTAGGATCAAATGCATTCAAATAAACACTCAAAGCTATAGAATTTGGCAACCTTGATCCAGGGGGTACCTTAGTCTTCAACTTGTTGAATCTTCAGTTGAAATCATAAATTGAATCATTCGTATTTTTTCTGAATTCACATCAGTTCATGAAGAGCTGCATCTAGTGCATTTAGATTCCCATACTGTTCTAAGAATCGATCTTGGAATACTTGAAGAGAATTGATTGAAAATGCAGGCAAGCTGTTGAACCAATCCATAGCATCTTCAAGGAGTGACATCATAAATAGCTTCATGTGAAAATCTTCATATGGCACATCTATGTCTTGGATGAAAATGTTGAAACTCCTTAAATGCTCTTCACCAGTGATTGCATTACTCCCTGTAAATTTGGGCACCATACCCCTCAAACTGCCATCCATAGGGTAAGGGTATAATTGAAAACCTGCTAAGTTGAACTGTCTGATCATGGTTGTATGTTGGTGAGGGGGAGGAATAGGTGGACACTGATGCTAGTGCATGGGGTTATTGTACTGTGCATTATACTGTGGGATAAAAGACTGACCAGGAGGTGGATGCATACCTGTATGCTGTGTGGGAATATGAGGTGGATGATTTGACTGCTTATAGTGATTCCCTGTTTGATGGTGAGGAGACACTGGTGGATTTGAAGGCCCTGCACCATGATTACCTTGCTTATGAGGTAGTACATAATTTGGGGGGCAATCAGCTGTCTGATCAATAACTTGAGTTTTCTGCAATTTAGCCTCTAATTCCTCTATCCTCTTCCTCTGTAATTCAAACTGTGCTCTTACTTCCTCAGGAAGCTCATGATCAATAAACACATTTTGGTTACCTTCCATCTTCTGATCATATTTATGCTGAATTCTGATTTGTTCAGGCTCAAGTCTAGCTTCAAACTCAGCTTGTTTCTGAGAATCGTGAAAAGGAAAAGTATTTCTTTGATCCTCAAGGGTATAAAGTTCTGCACTTGAATCATCTCTCCATGTATCATAGCAATTATATGTTTCACAATGTGCTCCTGGTGCTTTGCCTTTGTCTATTATGCACATGTCCTAATTGATCCTCTTTCCCTTATCAGCTCTGTCATCTTTGTGTGTCCACTTACTGCTGCCAGCAGGAGCTCCAGTATGACCTCCCCTATATTGAGATCTTCTTCCATTCATGTTTGAACAAATGCAATATTTATTTCAGAGTCGCCACCTACTTTTCCAAAAGTAGGAAAATGATTATTTCTGATCTTTTACCCAGCGGAATCACTCTCAAATTATAACCTTTTTTTCAATGACTCTATAATGTGGTCTTCAACCGAATTTTCTAATGTAATCCCCAATAGAGTTGCCAATTTGTTAGCTCTCAAAAATGTAGGCAAGATGCCTCAAGAGGCTGCCAATCTCTCGATACGCTTTAGGGTAACAGACAAGGTTAAGAGAACTCAACCTTCTACTCTTCAGGTGCTGCCAGACCTAGGCGGGTGTACCTTCCTGAATGAAGCAAACTTGACTTATGATTATCTTTCTTGCACAATGATTTATCCACAATGGCAAATGAAAGTGAACAAATGAAATCAAACTTGATAGCAATAGCATAAGCAATTTTCTAATCTAAATCCTAAAATGCTCAATTAACAGATGTAAAGAAACTGAATGAATCAAATGATGAAATGCAGAGACCAGTGCCTTGTTGGGTATGCAGAGTCAAATGAGATCAAGATGAGCAACACTTCTCTGGAGAAAACTCAAATTATCTAGCATATATTCTATTTACAACTTGTATAAACATGCAATTATGTAACTACTAAGCTCTACTTTAATAATCCAAAAGACACTCTCTGATTACTGTGATCAACTAAAAGGATTTAGTCTTTACTTGAAAGAGCCAATTGATTAATCACACAGATACAACAAATGTGCATTGATAAATGAACATAAACTTGTTATGTCAATTTAAACAACCAAAAAGCATCAATCTTGGAGACAACCTAGTAGTATTTTTTCATTGGATTCAACAGATAATTGACATCAGAAATGTGCAGCAACATCAATTGACTTTCATAAATACCTTCATTTTGAAAACATGCACCATAGTCTCTGATCTGATAAATTTATTGTACTGTGTCCATCTAATTTTCCTACTGTATATCGAATAAATGATAGCTGATGATCATTTTACAATTACAAAATTCCTATTTATACACCAGCATGAGAAAAACATATCATATTGAGATTCCATGTCGGCCCTCCACAGAATTCGGGCTCCAATCAAGTCGGCCTGCAACAGTATTTTAACATTCACATGTCGGCCACAGTGTTTGAATTTTTGTCATTCATTTGTTAAACAGTCAGCGAGACATATCGTATCGTCATGCCAAAGGCAATTCAATCACTAATCATCCCGTGTTCACTGTGCTCACATTCTCCGCAACCCATCAGAGTCGGGGAGGTATCACATAGATTATAATCTGCTTCACCGATATGCCCACATACCACCTGTATCTCGCTATAGCACTCTGTTAGTTACACCGAAGTCATGAAGTATCCGCATGTTCCCTTTGTGTTTCGCTGTAGCTCGAGATATAATCTTAATTCACCTTCGCCAAGACAACACACAATCAGGGAGAAGTCCCACAGAGTTCAACAAGTCATACCGAAAGCCCATTGCAAATCTTGTGTCGCTGTGACTTATTGGCTTTCTCACCGATGCACCATCAGTCTTATTTACTTTGCTATGACCTCAAGATATCGGGGAGACCTCATACAGATAACACTTTTTTATACCGAAAGTCTCCCATAATGTTATTTCCCAATCGCCGAGACAAGGCAATTCTTACGTCGACAAGGATCCTCTTGTTTTCCATCGGCGAGACCGAAGGTCACTCGCCGAGACCTCATATAGATAATACTTACTCCTACCAATATGTTCCTTTCATCCTATCGGTCGACAAGACAAGGGAGTATCGCCATGACTTTATATCGAATGCAATATGTTTGGCTGAAGTGAATCCTCATATGCTGTTCTGTGAGACTCTCCCCGATAACTCGTTGATGAAGACCCTTTGTCGGCAAGACCCAACAAAGTCGCTGAGAGCTCACCTCGATGATCACTTAGTCAGGCCGATAAGTTCCTTGGTCGGTGAGACAAAAGGTAATTGACAAGACTATATACCAAAGAAAATCTTTCGTCGATATGTGTATACATAAACCGATGGTCGGTGAGACATAGAGATCTCGCTAGGACATCAATCCGACGCCAAAACTCTTGTCGATACGCCCCTTTTTTGTCACCAAAACAAGGAAAATGTCTTGCCGATAGGTGCGCGGAGATGGATCCCGATCGCTGTGACAGCAGAAACGTCTTGCCGATAGGCAACACAAACGTTTATCAAAAGAATGGTTTGGGGAGACCTTGGAAATCTCACGCCGATAAGCCTGCAGCAAACAAATGTTAGCAAAGATGCATTGTGGGTCGGGGAGACAGTCATAGAAATGCATGACTCGATAGATTCAATGGGGCAATATGGAAAAATATGGGTGAAATATGCATATGGTAGGACCAATCTGGAAATTTATGAGTGTGAACATGTAAAAACATCATATTTTTACAGTTCCAACAAAAATCCCACTGCTTAGGCAATGTTTGGTCCTGTATAAACCATAGCATACATCAAACTTCCAACTGCACTCTGGTGAGGCACTTTGCTCATGTCTTCCATCTTTGATGGGGATGTTTGAAAATATGAAATAGATAACTTTGTTCCAACTAAAAAATGAACACACAATGGTCAACAATCCAACATATCAAACCTCTATAAAATTGAATTGAAATACTTACTTTAGCCAAGCCATAGATTTCTGTTCACTCTATCTCTTTTAATTTCCATCCAAATAATGTGTCTAGTTGCACCAAGGTCTTTCATTTCAAATTTAGCAGCAAGTTAAGATTTCAATTATGAAAACATACCTTTCCCTTTACCAATAAATAATATATCAACAACATATAATGCAATAAATAGGAAATGATCACCATCAGTTTTATAATAAACAGAATGAGCTGATTTAGAATGCTCAAAGCCCAAACTCAACACATATGTATCAAATTTATGGTACCACATTCTAGGACTCTATTTTAGGCCATACAAATATTTCTTCAATTTGAAATCCAAATTACTTTTACCTTTCACCATGTAGTGCTTTGGCTATGTCATATAAATATCCTCCTCCAAGTCACCATGAAGGAAATAAGTTTTCACATCAATTTACCCAACCTCTAAATCATAAGCAACAACAATAGAAAGAAAAAATCTAATAGATTCCATTTTTGCAATAGGATAAAATATCTCACCATAATCAACATCCCCAACTTGAGAGTAACCTTTTGTAAACAACCTTGCTTTGTACTTCTCAATACCTCCATTTGAACCAATATTTTTCTTGAACACCCATTTGCAAACAACAGGTTTTCTTCCCTCAGGCAATGGTACAAGATCCCATGTATCATTCTTCTTCAAAGCTGTTATTTCTTTGTCCATTGAAATCTTCCAAGATTCTACATCATTCATACCTAATTCATTCATGTTAGTATTTAAAGAAAAAATACATCTCCAATCATCAAGTGAGTACCAGGTGGTTGTCTATGCCTTGTAGACCTATGAAAAAGTTGAGTTGGAGGTTCTTCCTCCTCTTTTCGAGATTCAAAGCTAGATGATCTCTCCTCAACTTCTTGTCTATCCATGGGCCTCGATTCAACTTTCTCAGGTGTAGAAGGAAATTGAATAACATCTTCCTGTTTACTTTGCTTTGGTTGTAACAGGATCCCAAAGCTTGTATCCTTTCACACCATAATTGTATCTGATGAAGATACATTTCACAGCCTTGTTCTCCAACTTTGTTCTCTTCTCCTTTGGTACATGTGCATATTCCTCTTAGCCAAAAACTCTAAGATGTATTAATGAAGGCTTGTGACCCGACCATGCCTCTGTAGGTGTTTTATCAATAAGAGTTGATGTAGGAGACCTGCTAATCAAGTAATAGGCAATGGGAACAAATTCAACCCAAAAAATATATTCCTGACCAACACCACTAAACATACTCCTAGTCTTCTCCTTCAATGTCCTGTTCATTCTTTCTGAAACTTCATATTGTTGTGGAGAATACAAAGTTGTCTTTTGTCTATGAATACCACAATCCTTACAGAATCTATCAAAATCGTTAGAGAAAAAATCACTGCCATTATTAGTCCTCAAGAATTTTATTTTCTTTCCAATCTACAACTCATCCATTACTTTAAATTCTTTAAATCAATTGAAAACTTCAGATTTACTCTTTAGAAAGTATTCCCATGTCCTACTATAATCATCAATAAATGAAACATAATATGTGGATTTTCTAATTGAAGGAATATCTATAGGACCAAACACATCGAAATGAATAAGATCCAATACACGACAAGATTTATAAGAATTTGAGTAAAATTAAACACAGTTTTGTTTTTTGTAAATGCAATGCTCACAAAAATCAAATTTAAGATTACAATCAGACAACCCTTCAACAATGTTTTTATTTTTCAATGTCCTTACATCCTTTTCTCCAATGTGGCCAAGTCTCTGGTGCCATAACATAGTTTTCTCTGTAGGTAAATTTTTTTTCAAAATAAAGAGCACCCTTGGGTACAGGAAAAAGCCATGAATATTTACTAAAGATGAAACCCTCACCTCTTCCACAGACTTGATTTTCATAGAAGTAGTATTGCACTCAACAATGTATGCATCAAGCTTATATAATGTGCTCTATCTGATACCTCTATCAATCACCATAACACCTCTAACCATATTGCATCATGTATTAGAAAATACTACCTATACACCCGCATCTATTAGTTTTCTCACACAAAAAAAATCATGCTAATCCAAGGATATGTAACACACAATTAATCCTTTTTATTCTACCTTTAGGAAATCTGATTCTAAATTTACCACGACCAACAATATTTAAATAAGAATCATCACCCAAGTACACCTTACCTCCATCAAATTCATTATATTCAAAAAACCAATCTCTATTAAAGGTCATATGGGAAGATGCACCCAAGTCAATTAACCATGCATCATTACCTGCATGAGTTGTCAAAGATGTAATGAATGCATCACCATCCTCCTTCTCAAACTTAGAATCAAAATCAAATTTCTTCTTTTTCTTCTTTTTTTCTTCTTTGCAATCCTTACGAATATGTCCAAGCTTATCGTAGTTCCAATAAATAACTTTGGACTTTCCAAGAGATTTGGATCTCCCCTTGGACTTGGATTTATCACACTTCTCATTCTTCTTTCCTTTTTCCTTAGGTATTCCATGAACATTTAGGGACCCCTTGGCATCGATGGATACCTTCCTCCCCATCTCTTTAGAAATCAAAGAACCCACCACATCTTCAGTCTTCAATATAACAAAAGTACTCCCAATTGCCATAACAAGAGAATCCCATGAATCAAGTAAAGAACAAATCAAGATATGACCAACTGATGTCAATTGAGACACCAACCTATTGAATGCTTTTAGGTGGTCTGTAATTCATCCACCCTCTTCCATTCTTAAGGAATACAATTCCTTCCTTAATAAAATATTGTTCACTAAAGATTTGGCTTGATACATCTCACCAAGTTTCTTTCATACTTTCTGTGTTGAGGTATCTTCATAGAAATTGACTAAAAGAGTATTCCAAGCACAATATAATTAGACCCTTGGCTTTACTATCCATAACATCATATTGAGCAGCCAAAGTATGATCTCTAATCATTGAAACTTTCTCATCAAAAACATCCCATAGATATCGATCTATCAACAAATCCTCCATCTTGAGCTTCCATATTTCAAAATTATTTTCAAAAAATTTATCCACCTCTATTCTCCCTGATGAACTTGCCATCTAAAAATTCCTGCAATAAGATCACAAAGTATCTTCTACACAAGCTCCCACTCAAATTTGGATTAGTTCAAAAGACCTAGCAACCCACAATTGAAAGCAAAGGTGATCAGGCTTTGATACTACTTGTAAGGAAGCTAAGGTAGTAGAACAACTTCCTACACTAATCTTGAGGGGAGAATAATACAAAAAATTAGATATTTTTTCAACAATTATAGAAATTTAAATAAAAATAAAAATAAATATTATGCATACCACAACATAATGATTTACATGGGGAAAACCCTTTCGGGAGAAAAACCCCACACTCCAAAAGATGCCAAATATATTATTCAAAAATCACAAAGATTACAATATACTTGGAGATCAAGCTTCTCATAGGAGTATCACCAACTAGAGATCCAAAGGAAATGCGACCGCTATTAGACTCTCAAAATACGTCACAATACACAGTCATAATATAATTCCCTTATAAAATAGGGTTTCCTTCTAGGGAAAGTCAAGCCAAAAAAATATCGATCGTCAGATCTAAGACATAATGATGAATGGTCCAAATTTATAATAATAAAATATACGTAAAATTTATCTTCCAGGGGCGTTTCCCCTGAGCCCTCATTGAGGCATGTGGCCCTCAGACCCCTCGCCGGGGGGATGATCCCCTCAAACCTCTCACGAGAGGGGTACCCCCGCGCCCCCCCGTACTTGCGTATCAATAGTACCTTATGTAATTGCAAGGTCGAGACACATTTTCCCAACAAGGAATTTGTTAAGATAGTTATTTTTTGAAGGTTTCAATAGGAAGATTGTGGAGACTACACCTAGATATGGATGCGAGTTCATGATGTAACTATAGAGGAGATTATTCTTGGAGTGATTCATGATGACTTGGGAATCCTAGAGGAGCATTCTCATTCCCCACTCTTGGTCTACTTTGCATATTATCTTCTAATAGGTATTTCCCATCCCGTTTTTAGATGTATTTGTATTTATGATTTGTCTTCTCATGGATATAGATCTTGATATTTCATTATTAGTTTTCGAGGATTCATTTGAGGTATGTTTATCATGGTTATCTCCTTGTGCATATGAGTTATTTTATGATGTCATTTATGATGATCATAGGAGGTGTTTATTGGGCTTATTCCTAGTTTTAGTAATGGATATCTTAAGTTTGATCATCTTTGGTTAAGAGAGACTTACATCCATGTTGGTTTTACATGATACATATGTTTCATTTTATCTATGAGATTGATTGATTAGGTGTTGTTGAGGTTTTTAATTTGGGGTTATAAAGGAGATAATACTTTACACAACTTAGCATTTTGAGTTGTTGGTATAGGAGCATGATATGATTAATAGGTTATATCTCTTTGTTTTATGGCTACATCCTTGAGGTTCATATTTATATGACTTGGGAGAGTTATAATGACATGTGAGAGAGTATATAGTTATGTATGTTGCATGTGTGGATCCGTAAGATTATTCTTGGTACTACATTGTTTTGATTATTATCCACACTATGGTTTGAGTGTTGATTGGTAGAATTTATATGCCTTGATCTATTTTCATAGTTGAAATTACTCATGTAATGGGAGTCCCTAGATGTGTATGTTCTCCATTGATGGGTTTTATACAAAGAGCTCATGATTGTGGTTTATCGGTTACATATATTGTTGGCATGAATTTACTGATGTTATTGATACCTAGGAGGTATCGATGGATAGATGTATTAGAATACGTTTGTTAGGATAGGTGACATTATAATTTCTATCCTAAGTTGATATTATGCATTTCCATGTTCTTTGGAAAGTGTCCTAGAGGATATGAGAGGCAAAATATTTATTATTTATTTTTTTATGACAAATTGTAATTGCATTCATAGAGGTGGACCCAATATGGTGACGGTTACAAAGTATCTCAAGAGAATATTCCTTTTAGGCATCCACTTTCTAGGTGGGGACCATCTAGAAATGTGTGTTCTTGCATGATTTGCATGTTATCCTGGGTTGGGTGCCCAATTTTGCTTGTTCTAGGTATGAGATGATGGAGCCATTAGAGAGTAATGGAACACTCAGGTTTGACCAATTATGATTAGCTGTGGGTTAGGCATCCATGTGAAGGCCATGTGATCATTTAATATTTTTTACTATATTTATGAGTTGTCCACTAAGAGGGGCATGGGTTTTTCCAAGTGGTTTTACTTGTTTCAGGACACCACAAGTGGTATTCTCTCCTACAAATCTCTATATATTGGAGCCTTGAGTTAGTGGTTTCATAAGTTTGTTTGCAGGTTGCTAGAGTAACAGAGTGCTACAAAATTCTAGAGAGGAGTGTTGTATTGATGTGTACTCCATTTGAAGATTAATATAAGAATTGCATCTCTTTGGGTGTGGAGTTTTTTTGGCAAGGGTTTCTTCGTGCATATCTTGTGTCACTTGTGGTTCTCAACTTGTGGTATTATTATTTTTCTTTCATTCTTGGATATGCTAATCATATAATCACATAATTGGTAATATTGAATACATAATTTCAGATTTTTAATCTCATTATTAAGTTCATATTTTTGCAAGTTTCACCTTGTTATCCAACATTTTTTATCAGATATAACAGTTCTATTGAGAGAGGGACACCTTTCTCTTAAGTGTTGAAGGTTTTTAGTTGCAGTGGGAGCTTTTTCTTTGTGAATTTTGTAGATTTGTGAAGATGATTAAAAACCATGGCTTCTACCTCCTGTCTAGATATTGAGAAATTTAATGGCACTGGTTACGAGATGTGGAAGTTGAAGATGGAGGATCTTCTTGAATAGAGAGATTAGTAGTTGGAAATTTTAAATGAAAAGAAACCATCTAGTGTGTCTGATGAATATTGGAAGAAAATGGAAAAAAGGGCATGATGAAACATTCAATTGTGTCTTGTAGATTATATCCTCTATAATGTTTATTGAAAGAATCTCCCACATATAAGTTGTGGAAGAGGATAGGTGATATTTATCAAACTAAAAGTCTAACTAGTAAATTGTATCTCAAAAGACATTTGTATTCTTTGAAAATGAAGGATGGTGATTCTGTTGTAGAATATTTAAATGGTTTTAATATGGTTATAAGTCAGCTTACATCTATATATGTTAAGATAAAAGAAGAATATAAATGCATATTGTTGCTTTGTTCTTTACCCAAATCTTGGGAAAATATAATTATTTCCATTAGAAGTGGTGGTGTAGGGCCAAAGATGGATAATGTTATTGATGCACTTCTTTCAAAAGAAATGAGAAGAAAGTCCATGAATGTGGGCTCCCAAGATGCCTTGCATGTGTGAGAAGGTCCAAAGAAAAAGAAGGACCTGAAGGGGATAAAAAGATAGATAAGTCTAAAGGATGTTCTAAAATCCCCAAGAAGAGCAGAGTAAAGTATTGGAATTGTGGTAAGAGAGGGAATGTGAAGGAGTGTAGAAAAAAAATGAGTTTAGATACTTCCATGGAAAAGTCCTCAGAAGATGGTGATTCTAATGCTTTGTTTATTTCTGTTAACACTATTAGTAATGATGCTTGGCTTATTGATTTAGGTTGCACCTATCATATGACTCCTTAGAAGGAGATGTTTACTTCATATTCAACTTATGAAGGGGGAGAAGTTTTCTTTGGTGATAAAAACACAAAGAATATTGTTGGTAAGGGAAAGGGAAAGTTGTGTTTTAGTGATGGAAGGGTTAAAATCCTTGATGATGTTTTACATATTTTAGGACTTTTGTAAAATTTAATTTTAGTATCCAAGTTGAATGATTTTGGAATGCATGTAACATTTGACAAGTTTGGTTGTAGGTTGGTAAGAGGGAGTTTGGTGATTGTTAAAGGATCTCAGATAGGGGCTTTCTTTAGGCCGAATTCCTCCATTTTTTGTAACTCTACCAATGTAATTGGCACTAAAAAAGCATGTATGTTGTGGCACCATAGATTGGGTCACATAAGTGAAAAGGGTCTTAAGACCATTATGAATAAAAGGTTGTTTCACAGTATTTTTGATTATTTTCTTGGAAAACATGATTTTTGTGAGCATTGTGTTTTTGGTAAACATAATAGATCATAATTTACTAATGGAACTAACAAAGCTAAGAGATTATTAGAGACCATTCATTTGGATGTGTTTGGACTATTGGATGTTGATTCTTTTGGAAAATATTGTTATTATGTTACTTTCATTGATGATGTCTCAAGATACACCTGGATTTATTTTATGCATGCAAAATCTGAGGTTTTCACTAAGTTTAAGGAATTTAAAGCCTTAGTTGAGAAGAAAAAGGATTATAAGATAAGGGTGTTGAGATATGACAATGGGGGTGAATATTGTTCAATAGAATTTGATGAGTTTTGTAAGCATGCAAGTATTGTTTGGCAAAATACTACTCCTTATGCACCCCAACAAAATGGGATATCAAAAAGAATGAATCAAACCTTGATGGAAAGAGTTAGGAGCATGTTGAGTGGTGCTAAGCTTGATAGATACTTTTGGGCAAAATATGTAAGTACTACATGTTATTTGATTAATATATCTCCTTGTTCATATCTTGTTGATAAAACTCCTTATGAAGTGTTCATAGGTAGAAAGCCTTCTATTTTACATTTAAGGGTCTTTGTGGTGCAGGAGCACCCAAGCTCTTCAAGGAACTCTTCAGGAGACACGAGAATGCAGGGGTCTTGAAGACCTATCAATCAGCTCAAAGCATCAATTATGATATCTTGGAGCCTATAATGACCTTTGGAATGGGTGAACACATTAAAGAGGTCAAAAGTCCTAAGGGTCTTGATAAGGATCCTAGGACCAAAATGCAATATAAAGGGAAAATCATGTTCTAGGGGTTTGATTAGTAATATAATGCTTTAATTAGGTCAAATAAGGTTGGACATTGAAGATCCAATGGTTTTTAGATAATAGAATTTAATAAATTTCAAGATTGTAATTTCAAATTTTTGAATTTCACTTTAGGCGGGAAAAGGAGTTTTAGGTGTTTTAGAGGTAATTATGCATTGTAATCAATTAAAATCAGTTGGATCAGTTGTGGGATGGTTCTATAACCCAAAAATGGTCATTTTTATGGAGGTTGGGCGTTTGGAGAAGTGACTGTATGGACTGCTACAAGAAATAGTGAAAAAACACAGTTTTCTTGCATTTTCTTGAGTCTTTTTGATGATCTATTGATTCCTTTTGAATTTATAATCAATTGGATGGTTTAAAAACCTTTATTTACTTTCAATTAACCTCTTGAATGATCTGATAGATGTTAGGAATCAGTTTTTGTAACATATTGCTGACTGTCCTCAAGAATAACACAAAATTTTCACTAGTTTTGGTGGTTTTCATGGATGATTGATCCATTTAAAGGTAGAATGCTGCTGTGACCTGTGAAATGGATCATTACTAACATGTAACATACATATTTAAAAAACTAATGTGCAGGGAAGAAGAATATTGAGGTGTACACCAAGATTTCACAATGCAAAGTGCTTGAAGTTGGAGGCTAGGGTATAGCAGCAGAAGATCTGCCTTAATTAGGGGCATGTTTTTGAGTTGAGATAGACTAAATATGTTGTCCTAATGGTGTAGAGTCAATGAGAAAGTTCTGGAAGTGATTGGAAGGTTAGTTTTCAAGAAGCTCTACTTTTTGAGGCAAGTTAAGGAGGGTTTTGTGTTTGAGCGTGTTAGATGTGTCATAGAGGTCTAAAAACTTGGAATCCTTGGTTTTGAGTCATTTTAAGGGACTGTTTAAAGTTTCATGGTCAGGGGTTGAGTTTAAAGAGGGGTTGCTTTGAAAAAGAGGGCTAATTAGGCCTAAATTGGAGGAAACAACAGATTTTTGATTGGTGTGCTCCAAAACAAGTGCCATCAAGAATCTAGTATGTTATGTATCATCACAAACCACATTTGGTTAAATCATTATTTTGGAGGTTCCTTTGGAAAGTTTGAGTGCAAAGTCAAAAATTCTTCTCTAGAGGCCTAGTTGGCTAGTAGCCTAGTTAAGGTGAAAATTTGGTTTTGTGTCTAACTCAAAGGGTTGGGCTTTGAAATCATTCAAAACAAGTTTTTTTGGGTCTCTTAAGAGTTTTCATAGGGTTTGGGTCCATAAGGAAGGCAAATAATTCATTTGGTGCATTATTGAGGTTTGTCTCCATTAGAGTGCCTGGAAGAGTGGTTGAGATTGTGTCTTGCAAACCTTGAGAACTTTGTGTTTCTTTCAAAGTCCCTGACCCTCTGCATCACTTTGGTTGGAAGTATTTTGTTCATGTGCATCAAGAGAAGTGATCTAAATTGGATCAAAAATCACATAAATGTATCTTTGTTGGTTATAGTGAGAATGTAAAAGGTTATAAGCTTTGGAATCCACTAACCCATAAAATGGTTTTCTCTAGAGATGTGATTTTTAGGGAGTTTAGAGCTTACTTAGGTGAAGAAAATCTAGAGGAGCAATATCAGACAAAAATAGTGTACTTCAAGACAAAGATAGAAAATAAGGAAGATGCACATGTCAAAGTGTTAGAGTCACTCAAGGACTCAAGAATCCATAATCACCTACAAAACCAAAAACAATATTCTACATAGGAGAAAAGCAAGAGCATAAATTTGTAATAATGAATGCAATATTACAAGATTGAATATATGATTGAATAAAAATGAACATGAGAGGCCTTGATTATAAATGAAAGGTGAGAGATAGGATTAGAAAAGATCATGACAAGTTTCTTAATCCTATAACATAAGAAAACTAACTCATAACTACCTAGGATAAGATAAATTCTAGATATGACAACTAAGACTTCTAGAAGGAATCTTATAATCCTAAGTAAACTTAACATGTGAATATGTCCCTTAAGTTCCTAGTAAGTGAATTAACTAGGTACAAGACATTTATTCACACCAACGCCCCCATTAAGTGCAACTTATGGAGAAGATTATTATGCAGACTATGAAAAATGACTATGAAGATGGGTCCCAACTACTAGTCCATGTTAGGTACCCATTTACAATACAAATGTAAATGCAATCTCTCAAAAATGGAGAAAAGGAGAAAACCTAGTGGGATAAAAATACTCTCCAAAAGAGAGAAAATAAACAAAATAATATGATGTATGGAGGACTCAATGATACTCCCAAGGAATACATCCATAATGCATATACAATAAATGACCCCCCATAAGAGGGAAATATAAAGAGAAGATATCCCCCCCAAAATGAAGAAGCTCCAATGCCGATGATGAATTCATGAAAATAAAAGATGATCTAATATCTACAAGCAACACATCTTCCCTTAGGAAGAAATAAATCCATAGGATGATGAAGAAGTCTCTCCATGTCTAATTGAAATGAGGTAGGATGAAGTCTCAAAATGTATGTCTCTAAAAACTAAGTAGGAATCTTCAAGCTTGAATAAGACACAACATAATCATGGTAAAAATCAACCAAGAAACATGACAAATCAAGTGAATGAGGAGACTCATGAATTTCAATCTCCAAAGACAAAGAAGATGGGATAACAGTTGTGTTGAAATTGTCATCAAAGAGGAGAGAAACCCCCTCAAGTGTGTCCTCCAATGAGACTCCAAAAACAAGTTAGAAATACTTGTCAAATGCTCATCCCACAAAGCAAGATTTGAAAAAATATTATCATCCTACTAAATAGAAGCATTTCTAGTTGAAGAAGCAGGAGGTGGAGGAGTATGAAGCTCAACACTAGTCTCTAGAATACCAAGGTTTAGATGACCAAAAATCTCCTCATAAACATGATTCACACTTGAATGAGTGTGATATGCAGTCAAAGGAACATTATCTTCTTCTGAAGAAAAATGAGAAAAATAATATAAATGAGATGAATGATCAACCATATCGATAGCAACAATATCCCTAGTCTCCAAGTCCCTTATTTACACTCTATCAGGAGTGAACTCAATTGTTTTACCTTGACCACAATGGGTAATTTGATAAACATAAAGGAGATTAGTGGACAAAGAAGGAACATAAAGTACATAATTAAAAGTTCCCTCTCCCATTTCAATAGAACCCTTGCCACTTACCTTCATATATGTATTATTTTTTATTAGAGGTAAAATAGGTTTTGAAGGGGCCCTGAAACCATTTACAAAAAAGAACACTTCCTCAAAAGAAAAGCATGAAAATCAACAAGCAGCGAACAAGAAGCAAACCACAAGTGAAAAAACTACCAAAAAGAGGAGCAGAAACAACACAAACTACAAATTCTTTAAAATATCAGCCACCTCTATATCATTGTCAATAATCTTCTGGTGCACTTCCATCATCTTAGTGATCTCCTTGGCAGGAATCCCAACATTCAGCTTAGTTTTATTACCTGTCCTAGTATAGGGACCCTTATCACTTACCTCTTTAATCAAAACACTAGGAAGGCCAACCACATTACCATCAACATCCTTCCCACCCGACACTTTCTCCATCCACTACCTCACCTTCTCATTGAGAAGGCATAGACCCTTAGCTTCATTTTTCATGACAAACTTGCTAACATCCACAACCTTATCCAATTTCAGATAAGCCCGTTCCAACTTTTCTTCAAGAACTACAATCCTCATTTCAAAAACTTGTTTTAGCTTCAACATCTTGTCAGTAATGATTTTCATCTCATCAAAAAGCTGATTGATTTGAGCTTGCAAAGAAGGCTCCAAAGGATTAGAGGACTCCCAAACTTTACTAACCAAACCACAAACCTTCACATTGGTGAGATTCAATTTGTTGAAATCCCACTTAAAAATCCTAAAAAAGAGTTAAAGTGCCATCTTTTGCCAACCCTAGCACATTGGGTAACTCCTCCCTATTGCAATTGAAGACATCTCTAGCATCTGCCTAGTCCTCCAGGGAATCCTTGTTAGGATTTTCACTTTCAAGAACATCCTTCCCTTTCTGGCTAGCATCTGGCACCTTAATATTTATTTTCAATTTATTCAACCACAATCCTCCCTTTATCCTGCACCTTCAAACCTTGCTCCTGCAAAACCGCATTTTCCTGACCACCAACATCCTTTAAAGGCTCAACTATAGGGGAATCAACACCAAACTCCTCTTGGTTGAGGTCATCGTTCCACTGAGCCTTCTTTTGGGTACTCTCGCACTTCGAACCCAACTTCCTCTTCAAACTTGACAATGGGGGTTTCTCAGCCTTGTCCCCAACAATAATTTTCTTCCCTTTCTTTAGACCAGAGGAATCACCCTTCACAATTTTACCACCTAGGGACTTACCAACAACCATCTCTTCACTACCCATTTCATAATCAATAGAGATAGGGGTTTTATTCCTTTTACCTTTCTTAATAATCTTTCCCTCAATAGGAGCAGGAGGCTCCGAATACACTTCCATGGAAGCATCCAAACCAAGCTCATATTCCTCATCAACAAAACCCAAATCAGACCCATTTTCATAATCCAAATCAAGCTTCTTTTGCTGACCCTTAGTAGCTCTCCTAGGTTGCTTAGGAACAATATAAGACTTAGAATACTTAGAAATAAGGAGGATAAGTCCCACATGAAGATTAGGGTTCTTGGGATTATGCCTATGATCTCTAATACCACAATCCATGGAAGCAAGCAAATAATAGGGAAAGGATACCTTTTTCTTATGCCTAAAATGGTTGAGAAGGATAAAATGATAACCAAATAAAATAGAGAAATATGCATCGAGCGTAAAGTACCTCATGATTTCTTTGGAAACGTCACCCCAAATCTCCTTAATAGAGCTATGATAGTAACCCCCACATTTAGCCCTCATCAGTCTATTCCTTTGATCATCCTTAAAGAAAATTTCTAATGCAACATTCGACTCCTTTTTATCTCTGTAAACTTTCCTACCCTCAATAGAAAGACCCATAATTCCAACAATTAGGTCTTCAGTTATACTGAAATCAGTCCCACCAAGCTTCAAAACCCTATTCTACCAACCCTTAACAAAAGCCTTAGTCACCTTAGGGTTATGCCCATGAAGTCTCTCAATGTATGGCGTAAAACTTCCCAATTGCAACCTTTCCCAAACTTTCGCATTGGTCTTCGAAGTGTCACAAGAGAAGGGTTTGGCTCTGTTCCGATCACCACCCATGATCACATTCACCAAAAAACACAGAGAATAAGAAGCCTTGAGAATAAATCCTTAGAGCTACCCACAATCCATGTGGGAGAGGTAAAGTGGTAGGGGGTAATAATTAATCTAGAAGGACGCCCCTTACAGAAGATAGTAAAATCAACAAAATTCAAGGCCAAATTTGAATCGAGATCACACCAAGAAATACTCTTCCACGTGAACAAGCTCATGTGAAATAAGGTGATGATGAAAATATCCCCCTCCTTAGCATGTTTGTAAATCATGATTTAAACTTATGTGGGATTCAATGGGGAGGGGGTCATTCCCTTCCCATATCCTATGTTCATTGACCCCAATGTTAGCAAAAACATCAGCAAGACCATTTCCCTCTCTAAAGATATGGGAAATGTAGCATTCATCAAGAGAGCTCAAGATTTCCACAACATCCAAAATGAGAAATTCAACTGTCCATGAAGGGGGAGTGGATTTATTAAGGTTGTTAATAACATTTAGAGAGTCACTCTTGATCCAAACCTTCTCGAATCCTTTAGATTGAGAAAATTTCAACCCATGACATGCAGCTGATCATATATGTATTGTTACCCATTAAAATATGAGGTGAATTACAAGTCTCAAAAGAAGAGAACATTCCAATAGATGATGCCATATGATGAGATGCACTTGAATCAAGAAGCCATCTATTAGATTCAGGAATTGTAGAGACCAAGAGTGCTTTTCCTTTCATTTGCTCAAACCAGTTGTAGATCATGTATTCCTTGACTATGAAGATGAAGGAGCTACTGATTGAGATGTGGAAGAAGAAGAAGAAGACACTAATGAGGTCAGTTGTATGTTATTCTTTTGAAGAAGGTGTGTGAGTTCATCAATTTTCTTATCATAATATCTATGCTCATCATGTACCAACCTTTAAAATATGCATATTTGAACTTATTTTTAGATGATTCCTCTTTAGAAGAGGAAGTGGAATCACAAGTGTTATGCGAAGATGAATATTTACCTTGCTTATTATAATTTGGTTCCTTATTTTGCTTATTACCCTTGCCACTTGAAGCCTTTATTTAATTTTCAAGAAGAGCATGAGATTTGGAAGACTTCAATGTGTTCATGTGTGCCAAATTTGCTTGTTCCCTTGTGAGATGAGTTGAAAATTCATCAAGAGAAGTAATTTTGTATGCATTGCCAAGGGCATCCACTGTAGCATAAAATGTAGAAACAAACATTCAATAATCAAGACCAAGCTTGGTAAGAATAGAAGGAATCAACTGTTCATCCTCTTTAGTAACCCCACAATTAAATAATTGAAGTCTAAGAGAATTGAGCTTAGAGAAGAAGTATTGGATATTGCCAAAATTTGGAGGATTTAGACTCATTAGTTCATTCTCCAACTTAAATTTTCTCATTTTTTCTGGCTTACCAAAGAGACCCTCTAAGATAGTCTAAATTTGATTAGGATGTATGCAAGATGCAACATGATATCTAAGATCTAGAGAAATGGAGAAAATCAGAGTACCAAGAGCTTCATCCCTTCTATCAAACCATTTTCTTCTTTCTATAGCTCACATGGGTTCTGAATCTATGCCAAATGTGATTCTTTGCTACTTCAATTTTAACAATAATATCTCCATTTATGATTTCCGTTCATGATAATTAAATGGAGTTAAAGATACCACTTTTGGAAAATACATGATAAAAGAAAAAATTACAATACATGACTGACAAATTTTCCCTCGTGCAATACAAGTAATAACCCCTTTGTCACAAAGAAATTGACACTTTTTTTGCAAATTTACAACAATGTATTCAAAAGTACCAAATCAGTTTCAAACTAAAATTCTAAAATTCTAGAGACAAATATACAAAAAGTTCATATATAAAATTGAAGTGCTCCTCAATACCTTCTTGATACCACAATAATCAAGAAAGATAGAGTCCAGAGCAAAAATTTATGATCTTGGAGACCGAAAAAAAGATCTAATTTCAAGCTATAGAATAGATATCAAACAAGAAAATATGAAAAATAACCTACACCATTGAAAAGTGCTTAGAATTGGCTTTCCAATGATATCTTGTCCATCAAAATTTGATTTTTGGATCAAAATTTATGATTTTTTTTTTAAAATGCTAAATTTTGCCTATAGTGATGAACCCTTCTAACAAAATAAAAAATTTCCAAAAATCAAATTCATCAAAAATGGAAAAAATTTATATGAAAAGAGGGGTTTTTGGGCCATCTAAATGCAATAGCAACATCCATTTGGGCTATAAGTGCTCCAATAAAAAATTTGTTCACCAAATCTAAGCTTCAAACCCTAGTTTACAACTATATCATACAATGGCCAAATTGAGTGAAATAATAGCTAGATCCAAATTTCTTGGACATTATAAACTCAATAGTGAGCTTATATTTGCACAACCATGCTCCAAAATAAACCTTCAATACAAATCCACAAAGAAAAAACCAAAAATCTGGTATTCCTATCAAGTTTTTTTGATTCTCCAAGTCATCATTTGATGCAAGAGAAGAGCATACTCAACTTTTCAAGATCCACCAAGATTTTTACCATAGCAAAAAACACAAGCATAATTATCTCCCAAATTTGAGAAGGGGATTGTAGATTTGAAGCTCTGATATCATGTTAGAGTCACTCAAGCCTCCAGGATCACCTACAAAACCAAAAAACAACCTTCTACAAAGGAGAAAAGCAAGAGCATAAATTTACAATAATAGATGGAATATTACAAGATTGAATATATGATTTAATAAAAATGAACATGAGAGGCCTTGCTTATAAAGGAAATGTGAGAGATAGGATTAGACAAGATCATGACAAGTGTCTTAATCCTAAAACATGAGACAACTAACTCATAACTACCTAGGATAATATAAAGTATAGATATAAAAAATAATTTTTTTAGAAAGAATATTATAATCCTAAGTAAATTTAACATGTGAATATGTCCCCTAAGTTCCTAGTAAGTGAATTAAATACATACAAGACATTTATTCACACCAACAAGAAGAACAACCATATGGATTAGAGGATTGAGAAGAATAAGAGGGTTCAGATAGTTCAAATGATGTGTAGGATGAACATACAGAAGAAGAAGAACAACAACAAGAGCCCCTTACTACTACCTTGAGAAGATCCACAAGACAACAAAATCCAGTTGACAGTTATAGCCCACCAAGTTTTCGTTGTATATTTTCTTTGTTAAGTATTAATGATGAACCTAGAACTTTCAAGGATGCTCTCTCTTTAGAGGAAAGTGAGTCTTGGATGCAAGCCATGCAAGAGGAGATGATGGATTTGGATAGTTTTGATACCTGGAATATTATTATTTTACCCAAAGGAAAGAATCCCATTGGTTGCGAGTGGGTATTTAAAAAAAAATTGGTGTAGATGGTCAATTAGAGTGGTACAAGGCCAGAATGGTGGCTAAGGGCTATTTCTAGATAGAGGGAGTTGATTTCAGTGAAATTTTCTCTCCTATTGCTAAGTTAACTTCTATTAGATTCATCTATTGATTCTACTTATGATTTTGAAATAGAGCAAATGGATGTTAAAATTGCTTTCTTACATGGGGATCTTGAGGAGGAAATTTATATGTGACAACTTGATGGTTTTGTTGTGAAAAGAAAATAACACTCGGTTTGCAAGTTAAAATGGCCATTATATGGTTTGAAATAGTCATTCAGGATGTGGTACCATAATTTTGATGCCTTTGCATTGAATTCAGGTTTTGTTAGAAGCGAAGAGGATCATTGTGTTTATATTAAGACTATTGATGATTAGATACTCATCATTATCTTGTATGTTGATGATATGTTGTTTATGGGAAACAACGAGGTGATGATTAGGGAGCTTAAGAATCAACTTTATAAATTTTTCAATATGAAGGATTTGGGGGCTATTAAATATATTCTTGGGATGAAGATTAGTAGGGATTGAGTTCACATAAATTTTTGGTTCAGTCAAAGTAAGTATGTTGATACCATTTTGTAAAGGTTTAGTATGCATGAATGTAAACCAATAAATATTCCATTTTCGATCTGTACTAAGTTGAGTTTAGACATTTGTCCTAATTTTGATGATGATTTTGAAGAGATATCTAAAGTTCCTTATGCTTGTGTTGCTGGTAGTTTGATGTTTGCAATGGTTTGCACTAGACCAAATATAGCCCAAGAAGTGGGTGTTTCGAGAAGGTTTATGTCTAACCTCGGTAGAGAGCATTGGAATTTTGTTAAAAGGGTGTTTAGATATTTTTGTGGGATATTTGATTATTGTTTGGTTTATCATGGTACTAATGATGTGGTTAAATCATTATACATTTATTGTTTTGTTGATGTAGATTGGGCAGTTGACTTAGATAGTTGAAGGTCCACTAGTGGCTATATTTTTATTTTGTTTGGATGTACAGTGAGTTGGATGAGTAAAAGAAAACATACGGTTGCATTTTCCACCACCAAATTAGAGTATACAATTGTTACACATGCCTCTAAGGAGGTGGTTTAGTTATAGATGCTTGGTAAATGCATTGGTTTTGATTACATGATAATGAGGATTGGATGTGATAGTCAAAGTGTTATATATTTGGCCAAAAATCCTATTTATCATGATCATTCTAAGCATGTTGATGTTTAGTATCACTTTGTGCGAGAAATAGTTGAGAATGGCAAGGTTTTTATTGATAAGGTTGACACTTTGGATAATGTTGCAGATTCTCTCATGAAACCAATGACCATGAATAAGTTCTCTTGGTGTAGGAAGGCCATGGGCCTTGATCACTATACTTGATTATAATTTTTAATGTATCTCATGGATGTAATTGCAATGTATAATGCCAAGTGAAGAATGTTAAGATAGGTAATATAATTTCTATCCTAATTTGATATTATGTGTTTCCACATTCTTTGGAAAGTGTCCTAGAGGACATGAGAGGCAAAATATTTATTATTTATTTTCCTATAATAAATTATAGTTGCATTCATAGAGGCAGATCCACTATGGTGATGATTATAGAGCATTAAAAAATATTCCTTTTAGGCATCCACTTTCTAGGTGGGAACCACCCGAAAATGCATTTTTTTACATGTCTTGCATGATTTGCAAGTTATCATGGGTTGGGTGCCCAAGTTTGCATGTTTTGGGTATGAGATGATGGAGCCATCGAAGAGTAGTGGAGAACTCGAGTTTGAAAAATTGTGATTGGCTATGGGTTAGGTGCCCATGTGAAGACCATGTGACCATTTAATGCTTTTACTATGCTTATGGGTTGTCCACTAAGATGGGCGTGGGTTTTCCTAGGTGGATTTACTTATTATTTCAAGATACCACAAGTGGTATTCTCTCCCACAAATCTCTATTTATTGGAGCCTTGAGTTAGTGGTTTCATAAGTTTTTTTGCAAGTTTCTAAAGTAATAAAGTGCTATAAAAATTTAGTTAGGAGTGTTGTATTGATGTGTACTTCATTTGAAGATTAATACAAGCATTGCATCTCTTTGGGTGTGGAGTTTTTTCCTACAAGGGTTTCTCCACGTATATCTTGTCACTTGTGGTTCTCAACTTGTGGTATTATTATTTTGCTTTCATTCTTGGATATGATAATCACATAATCACTAATTGGTAATCTTGAATACATAATCAAATTTGCAATCACATTATTAAGTTCACATTGCTACAAGTTTCACCTTGTTATCCAACTATGTTGTGGGTGTTATTTCCAATCAAGTGGATTTTTTCCTTTGACAACATCTTGGATCTTTTTTTTATCAATTGGATTTGATGTTTGTGTTCTTTGGATTGGTGCATCTTCACCTTGGCTTGTTTCTTTTCTTCCATAGGTGGCATGTTAAATGATGAGATTATTTCTTGCTTGAGATGGTGGTTACTTTAATTTTATTGTAGGTATTTTGATGGAGCATGAGAGTTTGATAAATATTCATGTGGTTTCATGTATGGATATGATGATGTATTTCACTGATTGAAACTTATACAATTTATATAACAAGTGGGAGAATGTTAGGAAAGGGGTGTTGCACACCTTGCACAAGAATGAAATATTTTAATTATGTAAAATGAATATTTATTGGTAGTGCATTTAGCTAATGCGTGCATCCACATTAAATATTTATTTGGTTCCACTTGTAAATTTGTATGTAATATTGGGTTAGTTATTTTATGTATGGGAGACGTAGGATAATTAATCATTATGTGGGAAAAAAATTAATAATGTGAAAATCTAGTATCAAAAGTCAAAATTAAATGAGGGGTCAATGGTTTTGTGTATGCAAATTTTTGAGGCACATGATTTTACCTAACCATTTATTTGTAATTGTATGATCTTGAATCTATAAAAGAAAATGCATGTTTAATGGTTAAGGTTGGTTGGATGAACGGGTTGTAATTTTATTGAGTTTCTCTTGTGGGTAAATATGTGAAGCATGGCACGAGATGTGTGGTTGCATTACTGGACACATGGAGAGTGCATTAGAGGAGATTGAAGTTTAAAAAGTATTCATAGAAACTCTATAAGTGCATTGTATTATTTTATTATTGAATAATACACGGTGATCCCACAATAGTGGGTTACACGTTTTGGCCAAACTTGACATTGAACTGATTTTTTTTAACTAAATCTTCACTTTCAGATAGCTATAGATGCTAAACCACGACGAATTTGAAGATGGTGCAAACTAGTGATTTGTGGCATTATATATATATATATTAAATTTAAATCAAATTGCATTTCATTTTCCATCTCCTTTGATAACTAGTTTTTAATAGTAAACATCATTTTTAAAGAGTGATGTTTACTGTATAACACAACTTTTTTCTATGAAGGATAAAAGTGTAATTTTTTCAAATTTAGATTTGTAACTACGATATCTATCTCCTTCATTTGGTTTCATAGTGTTTTATTGAATATTTTTTTCTTAATTAAGTTTTGAAGTCAAACCAATTACAATTTAGACATAGGTGTACTGTATAACGCAATTTTTTTTGTATATATCGAAATTCAATTTTTTTTGTTGGATCAAGGACATCAGAACCAAGCACCTAGATATTTTTTAGATATTTTTGATAATCTACTATTTTTCCATATGTGCAGAACAAAGAGCTTGATTTTTGGTGAAAAACCTATGTTTAATTAAACTAAAAAATACACAATAAAACCAAAATATATTAAAACTATACTTGATAGAGATCTCATTTGAGGAATATAATCCTCTAGCTGGGTTTGTCAAGTTGATTCCATTTTGATCTTCAACCTGAGCCTCAAAACCCAAAATTCTGCATAAAATTGTAGATGGAGGGGGGCAAGGGAAAAAAGGGGGGTTTATAGTGAAACCCCCTAGAACCCCTTCGAGCGAAGGGGGTTTGCTAGAACCCCCTTAAAATAACATAAAAAAAAACAATACCATTATTTTATTCAAGGAAAAGGCCGACTAGGAGTTCAAGTGAACCCATTAAAGGAAAAGGGGTTTACTCGAATAGGGGGGTTCGAGTGAGACCATTAATGGGTTTTAGCGAACCCCCTAGTTCTAGTGAACCCTCCCAATTTTTTTTGAGTGCTCAAGCAATTTTTGTTCGCCAATGCAATTGTAATCGACTTATATGGGATCACCCTACATAGAGCATAGATACTTTTGGAGGCTAGGTTTTGGCCTCTTGATGTTTTTCCTAGAGTATATCTTGTTTTATTTTGTGGCTTGTCTATTTGATCTTTGCACGGTGGTTATCTTGTTTGCTTACACACACACTTTTATCTCATGGGGTTATGTAGGAAATGGATTAAACATTCTAGGTATTAAGCACTAGTTTCATAACAAAAAATATCTCTATGGGAAGGGGGAGTTGTGGGATGGTAGTGTACACACCTAAAAATGGTTGATGCATTTTCATGTTATCAATTTAATTAAGCTAACATTTTTCTCTTTTCATCCATAATAATTAAATAATTTTTAATTATTTAATTATATTAATTTTTTTATCATATCTATATTAATTAAATATTTTTTCAAAAATTAATTAAGTCATCACTTATCATTTTCCTCCAACATTAATGAAAATTAAAATTAAAATTATCTTTGGTGCTCTATAACTAAATAATTTTCAAAAATTATTTAATTAGTTAATATTCCTCTTTTAAATGAATTAAAACAATCACGCATGTGCAATGGCTACATCGAAGAAGCGTGGAAGGTCAATTAGGGAATTTTTGGGTCTCTTTTTTACATACATTTGTTTAGTATACATGAGGTCAATTGGTAGGCCATTTAGAAAATGATGTTGTTTGTGCAACAAAGGTCTCAAAGAATAAGTGATAGCTTCAAATCAACTATGCATTTGCTTATAGGGATCCAAACACAACTAAAACAAAACCTTTGAATCAAGAAGATAATAAGGCTCCATTACCAACATGATCATGTTATGTTTGCAATAGGAAGAGAGAGGGAGATACGGGGATATAAAGATGGAGAGAGAGAGGAGAGAGAGGAGATAGAGATAGAGAGGAAGTTACAGATAGAGATGGATATGTAAATGGGGATGGAGGAGAGGGATATGGAGAGGAGAGGGAGAGATAAAGAGAGAGGGCACATGGATAGATAGATATGGAAGAGATAAATATATAGAGAGGGAGAGATAGAAATATAAAGACAAAGATAGGAAGTGATATATAGAGAGAGGTAGAGAGAGGGAAAGATATATGGGTAGAGAGAGATGGATAGATAATGAGATAGAGATAGAGATATATCTAGAGATAGGGAGGGAGAAACAGGGAGTGCGTGTCTGTGTGTGTGTGTGTGTGTATGAGTAGAAGAGAGATATGGAGAGAGATAGATATGTATAAATAAATAGAGAGGGAGGGAGATGGAGGGAGAGTAATAGAGATAGGAGAGAGAAGTAGAGAGATATAGAAGAGGAAGTGATAGGGAGAGGGAGAGGGAGAGAGGGAGAGATAGGGATATAAAGGAGAGATAGAGAGATAAATATAACTTGAGAAAGATAGAGAGGGTGAGCGAGAGATACAAAGACAAAGAAAAAGAAATAAATATATAAGGGCGGAGATGGAAGGAGAGAGGAAGAGGGAGAGGGAGAGGGAGAGATAGAGATAGAAGGAGGGAGACAATGAAAGAGGGGGAGATAGAGAGAGAAATACAAATATATAGGAAGTGATATATAGAGAGAGGTAGAGAGAGGGATATATATATATATATAAAGAGAGAGTTGGAGAGATGGATTAATTAAGAGAGATATAGAGATAATGAGCTATAAATAGAGTGATAGGGAGAGCTGTGAAGATAGAAATAGAGCGGGAAGAGTGAGAGATAAAGGAGGTGATAGAGATAATTAATAGAGGGAGAGAGATAGAGAGAGGGGGGAGATAGAGAGATAGAGATAAAGATAGGGACGGAGAAACAATGAGTGTGTGTGTGTGTGCGAGTGAAAGAGATATAGAGATAGAGACAGGGAATGAGAAACAAGGAGTGTGTGTGTCTGAATGAGAGATATTGAGATATATATAGAGAGGGAGAGATAAATATAAATATATAGAGAGGGAGAGAAATATAGAGAGGATAGAGAAGTTGAGAGATAGAAAGAGAAAGTGATAGGGAAAGAGGGAAAGATAGAGGGGAAGATAGAAAGAGACGTAAGGAGAGGTGAGGAGATAGAGATAGGGAGAGAGATAGAGAGGAAGATAGAGATGGAGATGGAAATGGAGAGAGAAATAGATATAGAAAGAGGGGGAGATAAAGAGATAGGGAGAGAATGAGAGAGAGAGATGGAGGAATAGAAAGATGGAGATAAGAAGTTATATAGAGAGAGATAGAAAGAGGGAGATATAGAGAGAGTGAGGTAGGGATAGATACATATGGGGAGATATATAGAGATATATGGGAATAGAAAGAGAGAGATATATTTATATATATCTCCCTCTCTATCTTTATATTTTTTATTATCTCTCAATCTATCTTCCTCTCTCTCCCCTATTTCTCTCTATATTTGTCTTCCCTTCTCTCTTCCTCTATCTCTCTCATTTCTTCTCTTTTTATTTTTCCCTCTCCCTATATTTCTCCCCTTAATATTTTTTGCTATCCCTATTTATCTCCCCCTCTTCTCCCCTTTCCCTCTTTATCTCTTGATTTCTCCACCTCTATATATATCTTTGTCTCCTATTTCTCTTTATCTTTTTATCTCTCTTTATGTAACTATATCTATCTATGCCTCTCCTCTTCTATCTTTTATACTCTCTCTCTCTCTCTCTCTCTCTTTCTTTATCTCTCTTCATATATCTATATCTTTGTGTCTCCATATTTATTCCTTTATATATACCTCTTTTTTTTTTATCTCTATCTCTTTTTATCTCATTGTCTCCCTCTCTATTTCTCTATTTCTCTCTCTTTATTTTCTCTCTTTCTCTCTCTATCTATTTTCCTCTTGTGATCAACGAATTAGTATGAGCCGATTAGGCTTGATCCATGAAGAATTGAAGCATAATGAAGCCACTAATTCCAACCTCAACAGGATCCATCAAATGTAAATTAAACTAAACATTTATGAAAACTAAGCACTCTAAACTACAAAAGCATTAAAATGTCTACTCTAATCCATTTGAAACTCATCCCATTGTGGGAGTGGTATCACATTGATGTGGAATGACGACCCTTTCCCAATCCCGTGGATAAATGAGCTTGTCCCAATCAGTTTTATTGAAGAAAGCTGATGGAATGGTCATGAGATGTGTATGAAAACATGATTTTAATCTAAATTAGCATGATGCAAGCTAGTTTAACATGATTTTATGCTAAAAATGATCTAGTTATGCAAAAGCTAAGCTAATCTAAATGGATTCTAAGATAAAAGATCCAAACCCTAATTAATAAACAAGCTAAATGGATGCATTATGTGATTATGAGAGCCATTAATGGAAGCTTAAATCTAACTAAATGCAAGTAATTAACTAAAAATAGATGATAAATGTGTGCTAAATATGAGTGTGAGTATGAGTGATTTCAACACAATAAGTTTGTTTTTTGAAAGATGGATCCATTTTTCTCCAAATAGTGACCTATTTATAGGAGAGCAAATGAGAAATGGAGGGTCGAGATAAAAAAGACTAATAAATGGTCAATTGAGGAAATTGGAGGCATGGATCATGGATTCTCATCAATGGATGAGAATGCAAGATGAGATTTAATCAAGGTTTAACATTCCTTAAAAAAAAAACACTTTTGACCTGTATAAGAGGTCAAAAGTTAACTTGCACAAAAAGTTTTTAAGTTAACTTGCATATGAAGCTTTGTAAGAATATTCCCTTTTTCAAATGAGTGAAGAAAAATAATATCCCTTGGAATATTCTCATGGGTGAGGAAAAAGGATAATTTAGTTAATTAAAACCAAATTAAATTGTGCAAAAGGGGAAGGGATATTCTATGGGAATATTCTTTTTGGAGGAATGTGCAAAGGAGGAATATTCCCTTGCAAGTGGGGGGAATTAAGTTAATTAATAATTGCTAATTAAACAAGGGTTTAATCATGCAATTAGGGGATTAGAAGAATTTAGATGATATTCATTAAATAAAATGATTTAATGAATGGGGGAAAGGTGGAATGACATTTAACTAGATAAATAATTAAATAAGAAGATTTAGGGATTTAAATTAAATAGTTTGATTTATTTAATTTAATGAGAAATGTTAGTATGAAAGGGGGTGAATTAACCTGATTAAGTTGATTAGGTTAATGGATGAAGATGACACACTTAATTAAATAGCTAAGCTAATTTAATCAATTAAGTGAAAAGAGGATGGGTTTGAGGATGAAGTGGTGTAAGTATACTTGATTCGAGTGCATGATATCATTTGGGACATTTTTCAGTGTCTACATTTTTCCCCTCTTTGAAGTGAGGTATCTACTGTTTTGGTTCAAAGACTGATGCCCTTCGGATTAAAAACTGTTGCTTAAATCAATTTTTTTTTTTTGATTTTTTAGATGCCTTGGCTTAAGGATTAAGCTAGTTCCTTGGCCCCTCAAGAAATTGGGTAGAAATTTTGAATTTTGGGGTGATTTCTTGACGAAGGTGAAATATTGCCCCAGGGGTCTGAAAAGGCTCTAGGATGCATGAAGTATGCCAAAAACACAAAAAATGATGCAAAATAAGGTTCAATTTGGAAAGATTGATGAAAATGATGAAAAACCTTAGTTTCATGGTTAAATTAGGGCAAAAACCCTAATTTGGAGGAATAAATAGGTTAAGAAAGGTCACTTTCAAGTCATTTGTGCATTCACACCTTAAGGATTTCTTGCAAATTGAGCTCTGATCCTCTGACGAGATGGCACAACAAGTGCTCCCATGACACATTTCCAACTGGGTTCGCGAGTACCAGAGGCTTCTAGGTGCAAGACCACCATTATGTGATTCAAAACTCGATTTGAGATTTGACTTTTAGGTGCATTTATTGCATTTTAAAATTTGAACTTTGGCGGTGTCACCATATAGCGACACTATTTTTATAATTGGCAACACTATTTTGATTTATAGCAACACATATGTAAATTGTGACATAGTTCACAATTTAGATTTAGGGTTTCAAATTCTAAATAGTGATGCATATGTGTTTAGCGATGCATATTGCAATTTGAAATTTAAATGCTTCGGGTGATGTAGTTTGGAATTTGAGATGTAGCGACGCTATTGTGAATAGTGATGCTATTGTCATTTTGGGGGATAAAAAATCCAAATTTAGTCAATTTTTTGTGAATTTTGATGTTGTGCGCTTTGTGGGTGCAAGAGGTGATCCCGCCTATGATGTCCCATGAGCATCGATTGACTATTCTATCCAGACTTGGTGATTTGTTTGAGTTGCGATAGGAGCATTTGGGAGAGATCAGTTTGTGGTACATTTCCTATATGCCTGTCATCTGAACACATTTGGAAATGATGACAGCATTGTGCGAGTGATGACATAGCGAGACCTCTTCATTCCACTTACCTATCGGCGAGGTGACATTGACACTGGAGGATGTATGGTGGATATTACATTTTCTGATACATGGTGAGCGTGTGACCTATGATGTTGACGTTAGTTACGATGCTTGCCATGAGGTGTTGGACCAGGAGAACATTGTCTTGATTACCTCCCAGATTGACCTCAAGATGTACAGAGGTCAGGTGTCAACTTTTAGATTGATTATTGCAGCGATCATCTTAGGTTTGGTTACTCTAGATTGACAAAGCAGAGGATTTGGTCCGTGATGGGACCTGGCTTGGCACATGATGTTGTTAAGGAGGACTCAATATGCATGGGGGCTAGTGATGCTAGCCTCCTTATACCATGATATGCATAATTTTGTATACTGCAATGCTAGGGTGATTGGCACAGGGGTCACCTTACTTCACATTTGGGCCTGGGAGCACATTGTTGTGCTCTGACCAATAGATGGTGGATGTAGAGCCAAATGATCCATTTGTCTAGAGATACGGGGGTGCCATTACACTACAACACATAGGGCATCTTGGGATCCCTTATTGGCGTCAAGTGATCGATGAGATGACAATGTTCAGATGGCGACCTTGGCTTCAGATGCCAGCTTGGTATGATGATGTGAAACAACTATTCTTTCCCGACAGACCTAATATATGTAGGGTCGAGAGCATACCATCATTGAGAGGTACCTGCTAGATAGGGTTGCTAGATAGTTTGGCGAGAGGCAAGACAAGCCCGATGATGCATACACAACCATATTTGCTAGGTCATCTCGAGAGACAACGTGGGGACCTATGATCCTAGCCCAAGAGGTTGTCGAGGGATTTCAACAGTTGGTTGTTAGGCCCTAGGACTATGAGCAGGGATAGGTAGATGCATAAACGATGCCTGCTTATGATGCATGGTTTGCACCTCCTCGCCGAATAATAGATCCAATAGGTATAACTCCATGAAGAAGATCGAGAGGGAGGGGTGCAAGTAGAGGCAGAGGGAAACTTGATGATGGGAAGGGCATAGGACAAGGCAAAGGATAGGATATCCAGGATGGCCAACATCATGATGGATAGGTCCTAGGTGCATCACCATTGCACCAACAACTTCCTTAGTAGCCATCGATACAACAACAACCTCCACAACAACCACCGCTATGGCTAGATCCCTATGATGCATAGATTCCTTAGCTGTAGCAGCAAATATACGTTATTACAGGTGAGATGGATCAAGCTCATCAGTAGATTTGGTCATTACTGTTGAGAGAGACCAAGCTAGGAAGTAGGTATAGGTTGTCATGATGGAGAGAGACTAGGAGCATCAACTCAGGCAGACTGTCAAGATGTAGTTAGCACATGAGGTTGGGCAGTGACAACAACTAGAGATGATGACAGCTATAGCTCAGGGGCAGACAATGTCTACCCTATTGTACATAGAGGCCATGATTGAGGTGACCTATTATTGGATGCACTACCATAGGGATGTCCCACAAGCGCTTAGACAACCAAATTATTCGTAGAGGAGTGAGGCACATCTTAGGACTGAGGATCAACTAGAGAGATAGCCTGGTGAGGGGAGCAACCATTAGGGCTAGCTCACTTGTACAAACACTTTTTGATTATTTCCTGATTCTTTACACAAATATACATTCATGGGCTCATTTTTGATAGCCTCGTGGATATTGTATTTTTGATCAATATACATACACTGATTCATATATTGTACCATGACAGTCATTTTTTGATATATGATCTACAACATGATATTGATTCATTATGATGTGATGTGTTATTTTATTTCATGCCTTGAATGTATGGATGCACTTTGATATAATGTGATTTGATGTGATGCATTATGATCATGTATGTATGCAATGTAATGAATGGATACTTTTATTTTTTAGTATCTTTTCATGATATGATATGCAAATGTTATGCTTATGCAAATGATATGGATGCATTTATTGTTATGTATTTTCTTATGTATTTTTATATGAGATGATGATGTATGCATATGAATGAATGTATTGATAATGCAGATGTTCATGCTTATGATATGATAATGTGATATATGTTAATGATATGTGTGCAATGCTTTAAGATGCTTAGAATAACAAATCTATATTATCCATTATAACTTAAATGATAATGATGATGCAAGATATATGTTTTATGATATGCTATGATTATGTAAGATGTATGCATGTTGATTATTTGCAGATATAGGATGGATGCATTGATGATGTTTTTGGTGACTATCATGATACCAGGCTAGCACAAAGAGAAGATAGAAGAAACAAGATTATTCGACCAATGATTTCGATGATTGCTTCAAAAGATCCAACAAGTTTATGATCCAATGAGACTTTATTAGAGATGGTGATGAGAAATGCATGATGATGATGACGATGATGATTTGCTCATATCTTGGGATTGGTATTTTTCATTGTTCCTTATTGTTTGATATAACACAGACACGATGCATCAAGGTATTGATAACTAGGATGGCGTTATATCTAGTGTAATGGACTTTGACTCTACAAATAGGTAGGATAGTTATTGTTCACACTTTTACATATCAGAATGTAGTTTAGTAGTTCAAAATATCTTGGACCAAAGCATACACAATAGTCAACAATCTACCCCAAACGACTTCCCTACACACAACTAAGCAAGTATACATCAAGATTATTTTATAAGAATACCCACAAGCACATCAAACGAAAGATAATGATCGATGCCCCATTCCTTTCTCTCTAAATCATTTTGATAGACATCATCGAGAGGTCCTCAAAATGGGTCATTAAGATAAATCATAAGAAAAGATAAAATACAAATAGTCAGTGTTATCTATATCTCTTGCCAGTTTAATTTAGCTAAGTTGATTTCTGATATTGATGTCCATCGCAGGAAGGACACATCCTAGGACATGTTGATTAGATGGTTTGATGTGGGATGATGATGAACCTTATGATAAGCCGATGATACAAACTTCATTAACACATTTACCTATGATCTAGACTTTATATCTTGACACTTAGGTTCTCACTTTACGACTTGCTATACTTGCTTTCTATTTGTGTTGCCAAAGGTTGAAGGTGATGAGTGATTTATTATGGGTGAAATGCTTATTATAGGTGAAAGCAAAATGGGATGGATGGTTTTGGATTTTCTAGAATATTTCAATGTTTTTGGTATTTTGAAAATGTTTTGAGGCTATTTTTTTTTAATCTTTTTGAGAGTTTATATGAATGTTTTAATTTTTGGTTTTTTGAGGTTGTTTAGGGCTTTCCAAGATATTTGATGTTTAAGGATTTTTGAATGTTTTCTAATGTTTTTGGATTTTTAATTTTCAAATGTTTAGGGGTTTTCTAAATTTTTGAATGTTTAGGGATTTTTTGAATATTTGGATTTTTTTGTGTTTTCTATTATCTAGATGTTTAAGGATTTTTTGAATTTCGACCAAGAACCTAACCTAAAAGACCTATCCTAGGGGCCTCAGGGGCTGATCAAAGATTATCCTTGCCTACATTATATATGAAGAGACCAGGTAGTTCGATTGACTAGACTTATTGAAAGATGAAGATATGAAAAGTTGATGGAATCCCAGTATATTATGACATACTCCTAAAGGACTGACCTAGGGTGTCTCGGGGGAACATCAATGATAGCCTTGCTTATGTTCAAGCTCAAAGACTTGTAGTTTGATAAGGTTCCATTTTTTGATTTTCGATGTTTTGACCTTTTTAGGGATTTTGATGTGTTTTGGATGTTTTGGATTTTGACTTTACAATTTTTTGAATGTTTTTGGATTTTAGCTGTACAAGATTTTGCAAATATTTTTGGATTTTATGATGAACATTTTACAAATGTTTTTGGGATTTTTGATGAGATTTCCAATAACCTTAAGATATACAAGAACCCAATATGATCCAGAACAAATTGCCCCTAGTGTGGTATGATAGACTACCTCAATATAGATAAGACAAATTGACCTTTGGAATACACCAAGTAGTACTAAAGGGGATATGATACTTCACAATATCAAGCTATGATACAAATGCGAATGAGGTGATGGAATAAATAGGATGAATGATGGGGCATGAGATGGAGGGTGATACAAAGAATGATAGGATAAAGATCCAAAGAATATATGGAGGTGCTTTATTTAAGTGAGATGCCTATTTTCCAAGTTTTCACCAAGGTACTTGCCCAAAGTTCCACCAAAGTGGTTTCACTAGAGGATAATTTTTTTCTTTACTTTTTCAATCCTTTTTCTCATTTTTTTTGGATTTTGATCATGTTTTTATTTTTTTGTATTTTCAAATTTATAACCTTCAAGACTAGGCATAAATTTTTTTAAGATGCAAGTTGTTGGCTGGTTCTTGCAAGGGTTCACCTTCAGGAATTGACAATTGATATGCTTCAGATCCATAGATTGTTCAGAGGGACCTAACTAGTTAGGCTAAAACTTTCCTTTACTGTCCTAATATGGAAGATTTTTTTGATTCTGATTTAGGACAAGATCCCCTACCTAGAAATATTGACATTTTATCTTCTTGTTATAGCTCTATTTCAATCAATTTTGATATACTTGCAAGTGATTAAGAGCGTCAAGATGACACACATCTAGGAATTCAAGCTCATTTAGTTGGGATAATCTGTACTCTTCATCAATGATCATGTTCTATAATGACACTCGTAGTGAGGGTAGCTCAACCTCAATGGGTAAGATGGCTTCTGATTCGTAGACCAAGGAGAAAGGGGCTTCACTTGTAGGTGTGCAAATAGTGGTTTGATAGGCCCAAAGAGCAGGATTTAACTGCAGATGCCAGTCATGACCAACTTAATTGACCGTTTTCTTTAGGATTTTTAGAATGGTCTTGTTCATAGCCTCGACTTGACCGTTGCCTTGAGGATAAGATGTGGTAGAGAATTGGTGTTGGATGTTGAATCTTTGACATAGCTCTTTTAAATGCTAATTTTTGAAGGGTGTTCTATTGTTTGAGATAAGGGTTTACAAAACACCATAATAATAGATTAGGTAATTTAGGATAAACTTAGAAATTTTCTTCCTCGTTATGTAGGTCATAGGAATGGATTCAACCCACTTGGTAAAGTACTTAGTGGATGTTATGATAAACTTGTGGCCATTGGATGAGGTTAGAGTGATTTTTCCTATGAGGTCAAGTCTCCACTATGAAAAAGGCCAGGGTGTGATCATTGGGTGCAATTATTGAGTTGGATCATGAATCAGATCTCCATGCTATTGACATTGGACACATTTATGCACATACTAATGGGCTTCTCTTTCCATGGTTGGCCAGTAGTACCCCGTCCTCAACAGTTTCTTAGCTAAAGTCATACCACTGGAATGGGAACCACATATGCCATCATGAACTTATATTAAAGTAGTCAAGGCTTCCTCTTGGGTAAGACATTGTAGTAATGTTCCTTTGATGCTTTAGTGGTATAGGGTATCACTTAGGATCACAAATTGAGATGCCTTTTTAATAAATGTCTTCTTAAGTTCAGAGGTGATATTGGATGGGAGGATTCCTTTGCTAAGGTAGATGAATATGTCATGATACCACGGGGATCTAGGACCAACGATGACACATGTGAATTCAAATTCAGGGATTTCAAAAGTTGGTACGAGAAGTTTTTCTACCAAGAATTCACATTGAAGGACATTGTTTGACATGTCTAACAATGATCCAATTGTTGCCATAAAATTTGCTGCTCGGTTGTTCATGTGAGGAATCTACTCAAAAGTTATATCTATGAAAAGGTCATTGAGACCTTCCACCATCTTCTTGTCAGGAGTAGGATTGTCATCTTTAGTTTGATAGTCGTCATTGACTTGGTTGATAACCAACTGTGAGTCTCCATAGATTTTCATCTCTTGTATCTGCCATTGAATCACTATCCTAAGACCTGTGATTAGGGATTCATACTCAACAATGTTGTTAGTACATGGGAATGATAGCCTGTATGACTTTGGAATGCAATCACCTTGAGGGGTGATGATCAGAATATCCACTCCTGATCCATGTTGGGTGAATGATCCATGAAAGTAAATTTTCCACTGATTTGTGAGATTGACAAGGAACATTGATTCATTAGGAAACTCATATATCAAGGGGTTCTCAGCATAGATAGGTTTGTTTGCTAGTTGGTCCATGATCACTTGTCCTTTAATTACCTTACGCACTCTACATCAAATTCAGTTAAGATCTTACCCATTTGGCCATTCACCCAGTGAGAGTTTCTTTGGATAACAGGTATTTCAATGGGTTGATCTTTGCAATAAGTTTGATTTGATGTGACAACATGTAGTGTCTAAATTTTTGTGAAGCAAAAACTACTACTAGGCATGATTTTTCAATGGATGAATAGTTCATTTCATAGCCAACCAAGGTCCTGATATAATTGATAGCCCTTTCCTTTCCATTTTCATCATGTTGTACTAGAGGAGCACCTAGTGCTGCTGATGTTGCTGAGATATACAAGATCAATGGTTTGTTCGGTATTGACGATATGAGCACTGGTGGTGTCAATAGATAGTATTTGATCTGATGGAAAGCTTTATCACACTTCTCATCCCACTTGTAAGTTATTCCTTTATGGAGAAGATATGAAAAAGGATGGATTTTGTCTGATAACTATGCTATGAACCTCCTAATGGACTGAAATATTCCTTGTAATCCTCTCATTTTCTTTAGTGTTTGTGGTAGTTCCATGTCCAAGATGGCTTTTACTTTTGCTGGATCAATTTCTATCCCTCTTTGTGAGACGATATAGCCAAGAAGTTTCCCTGATGTAACCCCAAAGACACACTTTTTTGGGATTCAGTCATACCTTATACTCTTCAAGTTTGTCAAAGATGAGTCCTAAGACTTCTATGTGTTCACTTTTTTTTAAAATTTTTTTCCAATATATCATCCACATAATATTTGACTGTTTTGTGGATCATGTCATGAAAGATGACGGTCATTGCTCTTTGATAAGTTGCTCCTACATTCTTTAACCTGAATGGCATCACATTCCAGCAATATGTTCCCCATGGATAGGTGAATGCAGTTTTGTGTTGATCCTCCTTGGTGATCATGATTTGATTATAGCCTGTAAAACCATCCATGAGTGATAACATTTCATGCCTGACTGTTAAGTCCACGATGAGTTCGATGTTAGGAAGAGGGAAATCATCCTTCAAGCATGCCTTTTTTAAGTGTCTAAAATATATGCATATTTTGATGCCCCTAGTGGGTTTGGATACTGGTACTAGGTTTGAAACCCACTCAGGATAATCTATCGACCAGATGAATCCAATGTCAAGAAGCTTTTGTAACTGCGGTTTCACCAAGAGTGCTTTTTGAGGGTGCATTTTCCTTAATTTCTGCTTGACTGGCTTGGCTTCAGGATAAATGACTAAGTGATGCACAACTACTTTTGGATAGAGCCCTAACATATCTGTGTATGACTATGCAAAGTTGGCTCTTCACTCTTTTAGGAATGCTACTAGGTTTTCTATTCTTCATCCAACAAGGATTCAACATAGAAAGTAATCTTGGGTGCTTCATTTGTTCCCACATTGACTGGAGTGGCCTTTTCTACTAAAATTGCTAACTTCTCTGGATGCATCGCACTAAGGGGGAGATTGAATCTCTCATCCTTGGGCCCCTTAGAGAGTTTTTCACCCTTGGATACATCCTTTCTTTTTACTATTTTAGGATCAGAAAGTGCCACATTGTGGTTTTCACCCAAAGATCTCCATGTTAGCTATATTTCATCAATTTTATGACTGAAGGATTCAATCGTCTCCCTGTAGTACGCCCCTGTGTCTAGCTCTATGTCAAAACCCGCGTTGTGATCTACCCATGGTAAGTTCTCACATAGTCCCATGAATTTTGAGATTGTTTCATCATTTTTGAATAAATCTAGAATTGGTGGTCCTCATTGGTCCATGTCAATGAGTTGTGGGTATACAAGGCGTATTTCAGTCGGTTGATTGCTTGAAGCAAAAGATGTAATAGATATCATGAAGAGGGAGTTGTTCTCAAATAAATCAGCAACATCAAGGGGGAAGTCATCTAAGGTCGTATCATGTGATGTCGGTAACCAAGAGGAAGCCTCAACTCATTTAGTGGAAGTACCTTTTCCAATAAGGGTGACCTTGCTAGTAGTACAACCTAGGCCAAGATTCTTTAGTCGTTTCTCAGGAACAACGGGTTCTAGTAAACCATTATTATTCTATCCTAACTTCTCATTCTTGTTATAGCCCCATCCCTTCATTAGTTGCAAACCTTTATTGTCTTCTTCCATGGGAAGAACTACGACATGTTGTTCTTCCTGATAGAGGAGTTTAGAGACATCCTCCTCATTGATATCTTCTTGGTTCAAATCTCCCCACTTGGTGAAGGTAGTAGCTACCATCTTGATTGTTCTTGCTTTGATGTCGAGTATACTTTGCACAATAAATGTTTTTATTTATGAGGTAGATGCAAGGGATGATGGGTCAACAAATGAGGTAGTAGGTGTAGGCCCTTCATCATTCTTGGGTATTTGGGGGATCTTATATAACTTGGCCTCAAGATTCTTGCAGTGGTAAAAAGGCTCAAGATCTCCATGGATGGTAATTTCTCTGCCCTCGATGGGAAAATTTACACATTGATGATAGGTCAAGGCTACAACTTTTAGGGCATGAATCCATGGTCAACCAAGTAGGATGTTGTAGGGATAATCAAGGTCTAACACTTGGCATGTAGTATCTACAATGATAGGTCCCACTTGGATGGGTAGTGTAATGATGCCTTATGATACCCGCTCTTGGTCATCATATGCTCTGATGGTGGTACTCTTTACTTTCTCAATAGTATCCTCTAAATAGCCAAGGTTCTTGATTAACTGAAGGGTACAAATGTTCAGACCAACACCTCCATCTACTAAGACTCTTTTGAATTTCATCTTATGAATGAAAACATCAAGGTGTAAAGCATGGTTATGAGATGACTGTGATGGTAGGTCTTGTTTCGAGAAGGTAAGGAGATGATTAGTGATATGCCCTGCCATAGCTTGAAACTGATTTGTATCAATATCCTCGAGGACAAATGATTTTGATAAAGATTTCTCTAGGATTTCCCTATGCACGGGGGATAGCCTCAATAGTTCTAAGATTGATATTTGTGTGGGGGTCTTCTTAAGTTGATCCAAGAGATTGGACTTGCTAGGATTTGATGCTGGTAAAATAGGTTGTGCCCTAGATTGGGATGGGACTCCTTGGATGGTGATTTTTCCATGTCACGTGGTGACTCCACACTCCGCACTGGGTCCTTTGATGGTGAAAACGATAAATGAAATTATCATAGGAAGTGACCATGTTAAAATAGGTATGCCACACATTTGTGTAGTCCTTAGCTTTTTCATTGTTGTTCCCTTTGCTATTATCTGGCATAGGGTTCTTGTATATCTTAAGATCCCGATTCCTAGTTGGTACCTCAACAGATATGGTGTCATTTTCTATGAGGTCTTGGATAATATTTTTGAGCCTCATGCAGTTTTCCATTTTGTGTCATTTTATTTTTTCAAAGTCACAAAGATTGTTCATGTTGTACTAGGATGGTTTCTCTTGTGGTTCTTGGTAGTTTTCAAAGTTGGGAAGTGTTATCAGGTTGATTCTACCAACTTCTTCATGATGGTTTTGATAGGTTCTGATAACTGTGTGTACTTGCATTTAGGATAATTGTTCTTGTTGGGGGTTTGCCTTTGTTGTATTTCGATGTTGTTTATCTGATGGTTATGAGGAGGTTTTGTTTGTTGCATGGCTGGTTGAATGTTAGCAACATGAGTGTTTTTTGGCCTAGGAGCACTTAGGACCACTTTAGCATTTACCACACCATCATTTGTTACATTCTTGTTCTTAGCCCAAACATGAGGCTTGTCATTGAACTAGTTGATGGGCCATTGTCTTTGTAAGCTTGGGTATTTCCCTGTAAGATTAGGGCTCTCTCGATATTAAGGGCTCTAGGGACAAGCTCGTCATAAGAGGTGATGCACTACATTTTAAAGTGGAAGGATAGATCTAGGTCTAGATTTGCTATGATGATCCCCACTTGTTGTTCATCAAGAAGAGGCCACTTGCTTTTACTAGCTCTTTGTCTCCATCATTGCAAGAAATTAATGAAAGATTCTTCTTTGTTTTGTATAAGAGTGTACAATTCTTCTAGACTTACGTCCATGTCAAGGTTAAAGGAGAAGTGATCTATGAACTTATCGGTGATTTCTTAGAAAGTTTTGATACCAGGAGATAGTTGAGAAAACCAATCCATTGCAGGACCTGTTAAACTTCGAGGGAAGAGGTGCATCAAATAAGAATCATTGTAGGCCACCTCCAACAAATGAAGTTGAACTCTTTGACATGGTCCATAGGAAATCCTCTCCCTTTGTACTTATAAAATTCAGGTATTTCAAATCCAGGAGGGAATGGTATCATTGTGATGTTTCTATCAAATGGATATAGACATAGATTTTGTGTATCAGGCTTCTTTGTCTTGCCCATTTGGAAGTCCTATTACCTATTTTTTTTGGCTATATCTCAAAACAAGTAGAGCTGAATTAGATTCATCGTTGAAAGGTACACAAGTGATATCAAAATTTTCCTAAGTATTCGTTGATCTTAAAAAAATCTGATTACTTTTGAATTTTTAGTATTATTATGCAAGTAATTCTAACAAAAAAAATCATAAAATTGCATAGTGATTACTACTTTATTCATATTGTAAAAACCAAAGTCCCACACAAGCCATGGGAGTAGCTTAATTTTATTTTCATAATCAAATAATGAATACAAAGTAAAGTTGTAAACTACTCAACTGAAGATAATGTAAACATGAAGAAGGGAGTGATTAGTCATTGGCTATAATGATGGATCTTTTTATACTTTATGTCTTCAAGTTGTTGTATCTGAGTGTCTCTAGGTGTTTCGACTCCAAACTCCATGGTTTCCTGCAAGAGTGTTGAAAGGTGATGTTAGAGAAATGGTAAATCACATCCTTCCTCATGCCTATATAACCAACAGAAATGTAACCTACATCCTATTAGGCATTCATCAGATGATTAAGTCATCAAAAAAGAAGATGTTTAGGGAGCACAAAGTTCAATGGAAGTTTTCAACTTCAATTATTTTGCTAATTGTTTGTTTTAGTGTGCAGGTATAGGTATAATCAAATCATTTCAACCAGCATATATTGTTATGAGTGGTGAGAAATGTGGCTCCCACAAGGGTTAAGCCCAACTCATAAACAATAATATGGGACAACAATATGGAATAAAAGTAATCATCATTCTCCATGAATGAACAGTTGATCAAGCAACCATTATTGGCATGATAAATAAACTCTCATACAAAGAACATTCATCATAGTAGCTAAAAAAAAAGAGATACCAAATTTTTTCACTTGAGCACATACATTATGCAAGTCATACATGAGCTGTAAGTAGCTATTACAAGTCATTAACATGCTCACAAGGTACAAAGCAATAACAAAAGATATATATGGAGTATTGATGCATGCTACTAGGCTACAAATGAGCATCATAAATAGTGATTGAATCAATAAATCTAACTTCACAAGGATTCATTATGTAAACAGAGGTGAAGAGAAACATTATAAATGTGCACCATAGTTGAATAATGTAATGAAAGGATCCATGCAATGAAAGGAGAACAGTCAATGCATCATGTTTTCTGTGCTAGCTAAAAAATCGTAGAGAATACACAAAGGCTGATTTCGCCATATTAGATTAAGCTTTAGGAATGGAGATTCAGATCATGACATCTAAAAGATGGAGAGGTTTGAAATGTTGCACAAAAAAATCATGGTATCGGCCTAGGGTTTCAAACCCTCATCACACGGTTTGTGCAGTATACATGTTACTTGGAGCAGAGGAAAAGTCATTCCATGGTGGCTAGGGTTTCAAACCATTTTAATTTTTGTGAAGATCAAAGAACAACAGAGGGCCAAGCCATTTCATTTTTACACACAAAATGAGGAAAGTTACATCACGGTGGCCATGGAAGGAATAGAAGGTCAAGCCTTTTCTTCTTATTTATACATAGAATAAAGGAAACAATAAAAAGAGTGTCTCATAGGCGGCCTGGGGTTTTAAAACCCTCTACATATTTTTGTAAAAAAAAGGTAGTGGCTTCTAAGACAGTTCATAGGCTGAGTAAGGCTTGCATTTTTCTATAGGAAAGTCAACAAAAACAAAAGTCGACTGTAGGAAAAGCCTCCACAATTGTTCTTCAATGGAAATCTCAAAAGAACAAAGACATAGTGATGTATACATTCACAAGAGACAAACATGAAACAATGGCGGCCTTTTTATGATTTTAAAATGCAAAATACATTCAAAGATTCTGATAAAGGAGGCTTGAAATGATAAAATCAAGAGCATACCTGTGTTATCCTCTTTCAAGTTGCAGAAATCAACAGAAACAGTGTCAAAATCCACATCTAAAAGCTTCATCACAGTTTTTCCATGGTGGCCAACAAGCTTCTCCTTGAAGCTTCTTCTCTCAAGCATCAATGGTCAAATGACTAAATGATTAGGGTTCCTTATCCCTAATCCTTTTTGCATGAAAGTTTGATGGGAATTTTGGACTCTTTTTTAACATAATCCTACTATCTTTTATTCCCCGTGTACTTGACTCTAAGTCATGATGCCTAATATCAATAATGCTATGTGTGTGGCGCATATTATGAAGGGGAGATATAAGGGGTAGACTTTATTTAGTGCAAACACTTGATTATTTTTACCCCTTGTTTAATATATGCTTTGTAAAGTTGATTTTCAAATATTATTAAAACAATATTATTTGTTTTAAATAATTTTTTGAAACAACTATTATCAAAAAGGGGGTTTATATAATTTTTTTTTCTCATGCATATGTGAAATGGAGTAAACGAAATGGATTTGAGACTCTCCCATGCATGAGGCATTTTTGAGTTACATCTTCAGTTGGAGGAGTAAATTTTGGAGCCCTTTTTGGTCAACTTGCATGCATGACTATTTTGGGACGGTGAAAGTTCAGTTAGCTCCAGTTTTGAGCCCTTTTTTCAAAGGTTTTTATCTCTGCTCGTGAGGAGATATTATCACTTTCAGTGTTATCCATGCACATTCGAGCCAGTTTGAGTTACACTTTAGTGACATGTAGTATGAGGTAGAGTTTTTTTGCTGTTTGAGCTCAGTTCATAGTATCAGAGGGCCTCTTTTTTAGGCATTTTTATCTTTGCTCATGAGAAGCATGATGCTTTTTCTCACTTTCAGTTCACATGGAGTTTCAGCTCTTGGATGCTTTATGCATGCCTTTTTTGTATATATTGAGGAAAAGACTTAGTGTATCCTCGGTTCTTGATTTTTACTCTCTTGGATTTTGAGAGAGAAGAGATTTTGTAACTTAGTTTTATGACAATTTAATATACAACAACAGGTTTTACAAGTTCTATTTATTCCATCTTATGCAAGAGTTACTTTAATTTTAGTTGAATCAAGTATCTACCTTATCATTGTGTTTCTTTTATGAATGATTGGATGTGATTTTACTGTGTTTTAACATCAAAACCTTTAAAATCATTGTCTCATTTATACTTGCATGCATTAAAAAGTAGTAAAAATCACAAGTTTTAGGTTGTGTAATGAAATAATCTTTTCTTTTCATTTTGTGAGAACCCAATTTTCCTCCAAAGAAGAAATTTATTCAAGCCTTCCTTAGAATCATTTTTTTGATCAAATTGCTAAATTGGTTTGTGTGGATAGATTTTTTGAAAGTTATTGTGAGTTAGAGTTGCATGTTTCTATCAATTAGGTGCATCACCCACAGTTCTAAGTTTAGTTTATGCATTCATTTAAAACTTTCTTCCCTTTTCTATCCAAGTTACAAACAATTATCAGAATATCTTATAGGAAGCTATCCTATAATCTGAAGGTTTACTTTCATATAGCGTACCCACAACCTGAAGGTATTCCCATGTTACACAGGATTGCAAAGCATCTCTGCTTTCACATTCGGGTGCACTCTTGTTGATAACAAGTCCTGCATTTCCTGTGACAATGCCTTGAGTTGTGATGCTAAATCATCTTGTGGTTTTGGTGGAGGAACATAGGTTGGGATGATGGGTGAGTTGTATGTGGGATTTTGATATGATAAGGTGTTGTATGGGGTGTATGGTGGTGTGAGATTCTATGAAGGTGATTGAGGTGTTGATGTATATGTCCCTAATGCATTTTATTGATGATGTTTTGTTGAGGATTATAGTAGGAACTTGGTTGTTGTTGTTGTTGTTGAGCATATTGCTAAGCTAGTAAGGGCTACTGTTGTTGTTGAGCCGCAATGGATGCTTGTTGGGCTTGCTATTGTTGTTGCACCACTAGGGCTTGCTGCTAGACCTGTTGTTGTTGCTATGCTACTAAGGTTGCTTGATGGACTTGATGTTGTTGCTAGGCTAAGGCTACTTGTTGTGCCGCTAAGGGTGCTTGTTGTTGTTGTTGTTGTTATTGTCATTGTTGTTGTGCTGCTTGCTATTGTTGCTATTGTGTTTGTTCTACTAGGGTTGCTTGATGTTGTTATGCTACTTGTTGTGCTGCTAAGGCTGCTTGATGTTGTTGCTGCTAGGGCTGCTTGCTGTTGTTGCTATTGTTGTTGTATGGATTGCTGATATGCTTGTTGTGCTTGTTGTAAAGCTAAGGAATGCACTTGCAATGTGGGATCAGGTGTTTTTTGGGACATCTGTGATGGATTGTGAGCATTGATGTTTTGAGTGGGTAGCAGATTGGTGATGAGAGGTTGTGGATTCCCTTGGTTTAACATTCCTTGTAAAATAGTGGATGGAGGTGGAGGAGTGTAAGTTTGAGGTCCCATTTGATTTTGCATGGTGAAGGGGACCGTGGGAAAAAATGAGGATGGTGACATTAGATTTTGTGATGATAATGACACACTAGGACCTTGAGTCCATTGATTAAAAAGATTCCCTTGTCCCATGTCTTGAGGATTTCCTTGTGTTAGGGATGTAGACAAGGTATTACCCAGGTTGATGGGATTCATGACCAAGGGATTGTTTTGAGATGGGTTGATAATGGATGGGATAGATGTTCCTTGTGAAGCCAATGGTATGGATGAACTGATTGGAGGATTGGATAGAGATGCCCCTATTTGCATTAAGGGTTGACTTTGGGTGAGAGTATTTCCTTTCCCTTTTAGATCTACTTGTGACAATTGGCCCATACTACTTTGCGTGATGGTGGGAACACTTGTGGTATTCATGGGTATGGATGAAGAGGGGTGTCCTCGATATGTGGAGGTTGTTGTGGAGTAATGAAGTTCAAGGGGTTTATGTGGCTGTTTGGGATCCTCAGGAATGGGAGGAGTGCCAAATGTAGGTGTCCAAGTAGTGGTTTGAGATGGAGGATTGGTATCAAGGGTACCCACAAGTATGTTGCTTTCAAATGGAAGAGTTAGACCAAAGTCCTTGGAAAAGCTAGTTGTAAGGTATGGAGTGGATGTTTGATTTAGCCCTAGTGATGGAGTTGTGAAGCCTTGGGTCAAATTTTGTGCAAAAAATGATGGGGAAATTGGAGCTACATTTTCAAAGGCTTGATGTTCCATGATTTCCTCCCTAGTAAGTCCAAACGGGTTATTTGTTACGTCTTCAATCTCATATGGCCTTGATGGAGATGATGGTTGTTGTGATGGGGTAACTTGACTTCTTGGATCAAATTCTAGAGGATTTGGATCACTTGAGGTAAATGTGACTTTGGTTTTCTCCATGATTCTCTTATGTTGTGATCTTTTCTTTACCATAAATTTTGCGTCACCTATGGGAGAGTTATGTTGGGATTTGTAATGCTTGAACTCTCTAGTTGAATTAAATCTAGGTAAAAGGGACACTCTAAATATTTTTGGAGCAATGATGATAATGGGGGATGAAAAGGTGGATGATGTGGAAAGTGATCTTTGCAAATGTTTTGGGACAACACTTTTGACTTGAGCTTGATGTTTTGATGTTAGGATAAAGGATGTTTATGAACTTAGAAACATTTAGGGTAGACTCGTGACCTTCAAGATAAACTAGTTCAAAGATGATAACTAACTCAACTAAGCACATGGAAAAGGATACATTTCACATACAACATAGCTAAGTTAGGGGTTGGTTTGATAGATGTTTACGTCAAAAAGTGTTAGTGTATTTGAAATTTTTGCAAAGTTTGGTGAAGTGAAGGATGAAATTTGATGAAGGGGTGAATGAAGTGTTTGAACCAATGTTGACTTAAAGTGAACCTTTGTTTGATAAGACCAAGGTAGTGAGAAACATGATAGACCTCTAAAGTTTTCAAATCCTAAAGACCCAATGTTTTAGATAGGTTCATTATCATGAAAAAGACTTGGGTTTTGATTGAAAAAGAACATATACAAGTATGGGTTGTTCCTTCAAACACATTTGTAAAAGTTGTATACAATCTTGGTTCTATTTTGGTGAAGTGTTGAAAGGTATTTTTTGAGAGCTTTTGGAGTAAGATTCCTAAGTTTGAAATGATGACCTATAGATCTTCTCTTGGGGATTTTTATTTTGCGTGAGATCATTTAGAGAAGTCTAAGTCTATGGAAGAAAAGAGGATATTTTTTTCCACATGGGTGGTGGTAATAGGGGAATTCCAACCTCAATATTAGTTTTTTCCTCTCCTTTTTCTAAGATGTTTGTGGCATTTCTCCACTGAGCAGGTGTTTCTTTTGTTTCAAAAGTAAAGCTTCTCAAACTACTAATTATATTAGTTTGTTCTCCTTCAATGAGTTCAAAGTTTGGTTTAATAATGCAGGTGTAAGATCAAGTTGTTCAACGGGAGCAATCAGTCTCCAAATGGTCATTTGGGATTGAATTTTTCAAGTTATCTTACTTAAGTGAGTTTATTTTACCACAAACACTTGTCTTGATTATGTTTCCAAACTAAATGTCTATGTCAAAAACATCATAAATTTCATAATGTCCATTTTGTGAAAATCATGAGGTTGAAGCCATAGTTGCTTATGTTGACCTTGGGGAATATGGATTGAGATGTAAGTCAAGATATTTAGAAATCTCTAAAGATAGAAATCCTTAGGACAAGCATTAATATCAAGGCTTTTTCAATAGGTATCTATACTTAGACCAAAGGGTTTGAAATTTTGAGGAAGATTGTGAATATTTGTTTGCAACATTTTGGAACCAAGCAAAGTATTAAACTAACTCACAATCATTTACCACCTAGGTTGAATGGCCATACTTGTTGAGTCCCCACTTGGATTTCTCCAAACACTAAGACAATGCGAACAGTTAGAGATTTGGTGACACTGGCTCCCCTCCATGACACACACTTCTTGGGACCACCAAATCTCAAAATCCTAAAGATCCAAAGATCCAAAGGATTTTTTCTATTTAAAAAATGAATAGTACAAATTTGTGGGGGCTTCAGAATGACCATTCTTGCACCAACAAGAATTAAGGATTATTGGTAACTAAACAATTTGGTTCTTAGTAACAAACCAAGAATACTCAATCGTATACACACCTACTTTGCCACTTAAGGCCCTTACTACCATTCTTGTTCCACTTAAGGCATGGTACTAGGTGTAGTATGTTATACAGTCTAGGATAGAAGGTACTTTCTTGTGATTTCGCAACCTTTAATATAGCCTTCCGGTAAACGTGCTTGGAAGAACTTGCCTATGAGTTTCCTGTTGTGGGGTGTGTCTCATAGTAAGTCCTCTTTTAAGGGTGACACAAAGCATAAAATTTTACTTAAGTATTTCTCTTCACCTAAGATCACACAAAGTGCAAGGGGATTGGATACATACTACAAGTGCACACAAACAATGAAGTACACTTGGAGTGTTTCTCTTCACCCAAGATCGCATGAAGCAGAAGGGGATTGGATACGTGCACTACAAGTGTGTCACAACAAAGTAAGCACTCATTCCTTTTAACCTCTAAAGCTATGATGAATTCATTTTATGCACCAAAATAAATGTTAAGTTACCTTGTTCATTTTTTATGCCCAAAATACAATGATGAAATGAGGGTTCAATTTTAGTCTCATTTGAGTGTTCTTTTTAAACCCAAATGAAAATTAGTGAGGTCCTAAAGCATAAAATGAAAAGCATAAGAAATTGGGTTATAATTGCCTCAAAAGCATCAAGATGCTTGTTACAATTATAAAATCTTGAGAGAAAGATGCTTCTTCACTTTAACTTTTATCGTCCAACTTGCAAAACCCAGCTAGCCTAAAAACCAGAACAACGTTAGAGGCATGTTAGTGATCAGATAAAGTAAAAAAAATTAAGGCACATGCTGAAAATTGATCTTTGTTTTTCTTACCAGAGTAGGGTGTTGTTATTCACAATAGCATTGCTATAAATCATTTGGGTGTCGCTCTAGTGAATTTGGGTGCCACTTTGTGGAAAACTAGTGATGACAATAGCGTCGTGATTTGGGGAGAATTGTTGTTTATAAATCTTTGATACCTCTAAAAGTATTCAATGTCACCATTTGTTTAATCAACGTTAGTATATTAAAGAGGCTTCACTATTTTTGATGACGATAGCCTTGCTATATGGCGACGTTCAACAAAGGTGTCACTGGAATTCTTTTGGGCGTTGTTGTATCTTGCAAAAGTAAAAAAAAAAGAATTTGAGATAGAAATTGATTAAATTTGATCAATTTTTTCCTCCTTCTAGCACCAAAATGTGATTGACATATTAGTTGGGCCGATTACGCTTGATCCATGAATAATCAAAGCATAATGAAGCCACTAATGCCAACCTCTACAAGATCCATCAAATGCAAATTAAACTAAATATTTATCAAAACTAAGCACTCTAATCTACAAAAGTGTTAAAATGTCTACTCTAATCCATCTAAAACTTATCTTGTTGTGAAAGTGGTGTCGCGTTGATGTGGAACGATGACCCTTTACCAATCCTGTGGATAAATGAGCTTGTCCCAGTTAGTTTTATTGAACAAAACTCATGGAACGGTTGTGAGATGTGTATGAAAACATGATTTTAATCTAAATGAGCATGATGAAAGCTAGTTTAACATGATTTTATGCTAAAAATGATCTAGTTATGCAAAAACTAATCTAATCTAAATGGATTCTTAGCTAAAATATCCAAACCCTAATTAATAAACAAGCTAAATGGATGCATTATGTGATCATGGCAGCCATTATTGGAAGCTTAAATCTAACTAAATGCAATTAATTAACTAAAAAAAGATGCTAAATGTGTGCTAAATGTGAGTGTGAGTATGAGTGATTTCAACAACATAAGGTTGCTTTTTGAAAGATGGATCCATTTGTCTCCAAATAGTGACCTATTTATAGAAGAGAAAATGAGAAATGGAGGGTTGAGATCAAAAAGGCTAATCAATGGTCAAGGATTGATGAAATTGGAGGCATGGATCATGGATTCTCATCAACGGATGAGAATGCAAGATGAGATTTAATCAAGAGTTAACATTCCTTCAAACAAACACACCTTTGACCTATACAAGAGGTCAAAAGTTAACTTGCACAAGAAGTTTTTGAGTTAACTTGCATATGAAGCTTTGTAAGAATATTCCATTTTTCAAATGAGTGAAGAAAAATAATATTCTTTGAAATATTCTCATGGGTGAGGAAAAAGGATAATTTAGTTAATTAAAACCAAATTAAATTGTGCAGAAGGGGAAGGAATATTGCATGAGAATATTCTTTTTGGAGGAATGTGCAAAGGTTGGAATATTCCATTGCAAGTGGGGGGGAATTAAATTAATTAATAATTGCTAATTAAACAAGGGTTTAATCATGCAATTAAGGGATTAGAAGAATTTAGATGATATTCATTAAATAAAATGATTTAATGAATGGGGGAAAGGTGGAATGACATTTAATTAAATAACTTAGGGTTATTTAATTAAATAAGAAGATTTAGGGATTTAAATTAAATAGTTTGATTTATTTAATTTAATGAGACAAAATGTTAGCATGAAAGGGGGTGAATTAACCTGATTAAGTTGATTAGGTTAATTGATGAACATGATGCACTTAATTAAATAGCTAAACAAATTTAATCAATTAAGCAAAAAAAAGATGGGTTTGAGGACAAAGTGGTGTTAGTATACCTGATTTGAGTGCATGATATCATTTGAGACATTTTTTAGTGTCTACACTTCCTAAGTCTGCAATGGGTACACTAAAGAGGTTTTAAAGGTGAATTATCACATCCTTAATCAAATGACATGCTACCTTGAGCATAACTCCCTAGGGACATGCTATCCTTGAATTGTTGGCATGAAATGACTAATCAAAAGTTACCTTCTCTCTCTCTTGCTTTATAAATTTTAATTTATATTTTAAGTTTGAACTTCTTTTTATTATATAAATTATAACAAAAATACAGAATAGAATTATTCTACAATAATTAAAGTTTTAGTAAGATAAATAATTATAAATTAAATTAATTCTAATAATTTTAATTATTATTTGTAATTTCATAAAATGACAAATAATAAAAATAAATTTCAAACTTAAATCTAAATTAAAAACTAAAATTAAATAAACTAAATGGAAAGTCAAAATATATAAAAATCTAAATATTAATAAACATAATAATTTTAAAAAATTAATAACAAATAATAAACTTATTAAGTTAATAAATGTTTAAATAAAAATGTAAAACTATTTTTTTAATTTATTAGAATTGAAATATTAATAAAATATGTACTTAAAAATATAATAATACATTACAAAAAATATTGAAAAATAAAAAAAAAATATTATATAAGTTAAATTTTAAAAACTAAAATTGTATTTCAAATAAAATAAACTATATTAAAATTGTTAAAAGTAAACTTCTAGCTTTTATATTAAAAATTACAAGTAACACCAAACTTTAAAAGTGGAAAATAAAATGAAACCTATTCAAAAGATAAAAAGTCAATTCATAATTTATTGATTTATTATTATTTATATTATTATTTAAAAAATATATATATTTATTAAAAATTATTATTATTTATTTAAAAATCTAAGCTTACAATGTTTAGAAGAAAAAATAATTTTATCCTATCTTTTCTTAATTTAAAACTAAGACTGGATAAAAATGCAGTTGTTTTTTCTCTAATTATATATTATACTTTTTAATATTGTAGAAAATCTAACGGTTGAGATCATTTCAATGGTCTTGCATCCATCTTTACAAATTTCAAACATTGATTTTCAAAATCAATTCATTCACTTCATATAGGGAACACCTTCGGTGAAAATAATTTATTTAAATTAAATCTTTTCCTCTATAATTAAATAATTTTTAAAAATTATTTAAATAACTAACATTCATCTTTTAAATAAATGCAAATAATTTATTTAAATTATTTTCTTCTAAAATAAATAAATTAATATTTATTGATTTCTCCAACTATCATTTTGAATTATGTAATTCATTTAATCTTTCCCTCCATCAAATTCAAATTTGGGTCTTACCCTATCTTGAATTTTCTTATCCATCGATCTTGCAAATCAATCTCCACCATTGATCAAATGCCAATTCAAATTTGGATCACCCTAACTTGAATTTTCTTATCTATTGATCTTACAAATCAATCTCCACTATTTATCAAATGTCAAGTGAAGCATATAAATAAGAAGCTTTCATTTCATTCTAAGGACCTAGCACTTTTATGATAAAAAATCTCTCTAGCATTATTATCACTATCAAGTATTCAAGTATTCAAGCATTATCAAGAATTCAAGAATTATCAAGCATTATCAAGTATTATCAAGATTTTTCATAAATTATCAAGCATTCAAGATCATTATCAAGCATTATCATTGTCATTTATCAAGCATAGGTATCATTTTATCTTTGAGAATTTATCATTATTATTGTTTTTTCATAGTTTGTTTTTTATTAGATAAGCAAGGAAGGGCCCTAATCCCAAAGTTACAGTAACAGACCAAAAAAGAGCAAAGAGAGGTGGGAAGCAACACCACCTTCAAACCAAAAAACATCAGATTTAGCATGCAGGCCAAAATTTAACAAAATAACCAAAGTCCAACCATTATCAATCAAAAACATAAAGTTTTTACCAACATACTTTAATCTACGAAGACCATTAATTAAATCGACAGTATTCCAGGTGGTATTCCACCATAACCTATAGCAATTAACAAAAAAGTCCCAGATATGATTAAAAGCCAAAAAACCCATCAAAAAATAGCAGAGCATTAACATAAGCCATTAAATGGCTTTCTTTAGCAAGTCCCCATACTCTCCCATTAGAGCAGTGTATTCACACAAGTCAGGGCCCTCTGTTTCATTCAACAACTTCAGGGTATCTATTTTCCCCTGTTTCTTCAGTTTCCTGGTAAGCTTCATTTCACTAGAAGCCACTCCAAGCATCACTCTTCTCATCAACCCGTTAGTTAATCTCATGTGAGTAACTAACAAATTATCCATGTCTTCAAACTATACCTGTAAGAAAGTTAGTTTTATTTTTAAAAACTCGTTACTTATTTCCTCGGCTTTGTTCTCCATTCTAGAGAACCCAACATCCTACTCATTCCCGACCTCAAAATTATCCTCAAAAGGCTCCACTTGCTCTTCCTCTCCCTCTTCTTTTTCCTCCTCCAAACCAGCCTCCCTCATCTTATAGGTAGTGTCCTCAAAATCCAAGTCTTTAGACTCTTCCTTTTCCTGAGCTTCAAAATCTTCATACCCCAGGTCCTCCTCCTCATTCACTGACACTTTCTGTTTTCCTTTTTTCTCTTTCGAGGCCACCTTCGCCAGATGAGCTGAACTTCTTCCTCCACTACCACCACTCCCTTTCCCTTGCAAAATTTCTTTGGCCTCCTTTGTTTGGTTCCCTTCCTCAGAGATATGAATTACATCTCTAGGATTAATGTCACGTCTGGGTTTCTTTGCTTTCGGGGTTTCCAACAACAGAGGAGAGTGTTTCCTCTTTTCATGTGTTGCTTTAATGAGTTGTAATTCAAGAATTCTCAAATCCTCACTCTTCTGCGACAGAGGGGTAGAAGGATTAGACACATTAGCCATAGGGGAGTTTCTTTTAGCAGGGATTAGCACATGCCTAGCAACAATTATAGGAGGGTGGTGAGGAATTTTTTCTTCAACCAAGAGTTCATTAGCAATGGGGTTTTCCTCCTTCAATTGTTGCTCATTTTCCTCATCAAACCGGTCAGGGTTCTCATTCCTAGCATTTAAGGGATTTCCATTAGGATTCTAGGCTAGGGCATATTTATACAAGGTGAGAATAAGACCCTGGTGGAGGGGACGACTAGCTCCTTTTTTAATGTTAAGCTGCGGGAAGGACAACAGGTAAAATGGCAGATTGATACGCTCCCCATGCCTAATATGGTTTAACAGAGGGAAGTGATACACATGAACTGACATGTACCTACCCTCAAGAGTAAAATAACACACATTAGCCATAGGGGAGTTTCTTTTAGCAGGGATTAGCACATGCCTAGCAACAATTATAGGAGGGTGGTGAGGAATTTGTTCTTCAACCAAGAGTTCATTAGCAATGGGGTTTTCCACCTTAAATTGTTGCTCATTTTCCTCATCAAACCGGTCAGGGTTCTCATTCCTAGCATTTAAGGGATTTCCATTAGGATTCTAGGCTAGGGAATATTTATACAAGGTGAGAATAAGACCCTGGTGGAGGGGACAACTAGCTCCTTTTTCAATGTTAAGCTGCGGGAAGGACAATAGGTAAAATGGCAGATTGATACGCTCCCCATGCCTAATATGGTTTAACAGAGGGAAGTGATACACATGAACCGACATGTACCTACCCTCAAGAGTAAAATAACACATAAAAAAAAGACTCACAAGAGAAAAAGGAGGAGGGAGTTCAAGTCTGACGTACCCATTTTGGAAACGCTTGAGATTTTCACCTTCATGAAGAAATTTATCAACAAACCTTTGGTATTCCGTTCCACTTTTTTTAGCAACTTTTAGCCTAGAATTCTATAGACTCGTAGCTTCAACAATGAAACAAGTGGCGACCTCAAACTTCATAGCGCCAATAGTGACACTGCCTTTCCTCCAGGAGTTGGTGAATTTCACTGTTAAACTCTCATTGTATCCTTTGAGAGATTGGAAGAACGGGACCATACTGACATTCTCAAACATCCTCCATAGGTCTACATTCTGTTTGAGGGCTTTACAGTTTGGCGACGCTATTCTTTTCCTTGGTCTACCCATTTTACTCCCTTGCAGATTCTTATGCTGCATTGGACTTTTCTTCATACTCTCTCCCACAATCTTCTTTCTTCCCTGAATGAAACCAACACTCAAACACCAAAAAATAGACATAACTTATATAGAATGACAATTCGATAAGTTTATTCTTATGAAAGCCAACTTCACATTTCCTAGAACCCAAAAATAATCATTAATCTTGAAAGCATTTACATCCTTTAATTAAATTCATTCCTTTCCCCATTATAGAAATATGACAATTTCCGATAGAGGGCTTTTCGGCACGCATAGAAATGACAACCTTTAGGAAATTCAATAACATCATGTGATTATTGAACATCATCTTTAAAGGGAAATTAATACAATTATCTCCTTTCAAGATCCTCCTATACCATCCCGTACTCCATATGCCATCATTACACAAAAAGCTCAACACCACCACTTGGTACTCATTAGTCCCACAAACAACTACCATATCAATTTTGCATGTGATGATAAATTTTCAAAATTTTCATTAAGAATGACATCTCTTAAAGTTGATGAAATGTTTCCATTGGTCCAATGTGTCCATCCCCTACAGCTCAGTGCCACATTGGCCGCACAATCAGAAACTTTGTTCCCTTCCTTATACACATGTTGAATCCGATAGATATTAGATTTTTTTTTAATAACTTTGCATCTGTCTATAATATTTTTTATTTCCCATGGAGGAGTAACTTCTTCATTTAGGATGTCCACAATTAGCTTAGAGTCCCCTTCAATGATAACATTTTTGTACTCTAGTTCCTTTAGAAAATTGAAAGCTCCTAGAGCGGCCATTGCTTTAGCTTTTTTGTTAGATTTGACACCCAAATTCACTCCAAAACCCATAATGCAATCACCTTTATGATTTCTTACTAGACCTCCAACCCCAGCATGTCCCGAGTTTCCTTTTGAGCACCCATCAAAGTTACACTTAACCTAATCTTTTAGCAGAGGGCTCCAAACAATACCCATTCTATTAAGTATCTTTGACCAATTAAGATTGGTTAAGTCCCTCTTTATTCCCCAATTTTGTTTTATCCTCATTTCTTTATAATTCAGCTAGGTGTTGGAGAAGTTGTATCTTCCAGCCTCAATGTTTTCCTTGATTTGGATTTTAATTATCTGACTTACCTCCTAGCTACTTCTCTCCTCATCTTTAAAAATTATATTAGTCCTCTCTTTCCATAAACCATAGGTAACAAAAGGAGGAACTTGATTCCACAAGTCCACAATAACATTATGTGAAAAAGGGAAATTTGACCAACCTTCAATAAATAGCTTCATAGAATTGGGAAACACCCAATCGGAAGACAACAACTACAGAAAGTAAGACCACACTCCTCTTCTTGCTTACAAAGTGAACACCTTTTAACCAAATGGAAGCCTCTCTTAACCAGGTTTTCAATGGTGAGAATTTTTTCATGGGCAAAAATCCACCAAAAATAATTTATTTTAGGAACAAGATTCTTTAGCCACACCCTATCCCAGAAATGATCAGGAACAATAGGCTGGACCCTCACCAGATCTTCATAGGTCTTTTTGATCGAGAAACAACTAGAAGAGCTTCTTTTCTAGAGCCACTCATCATCCCTTCCTCTATCAAACTACTTGGCCTCCCCTATCAAATTATGCAGGTTGATTAGAATTGGATTCCAATTCACCTGTCTCTAACCTCTTAGATTATTTCTCCTTAATAAAGTATCAAACTCATTCCATTTTGGTTCCTACCTATCCCGGTTGATATAATCACACACCTTTTTGCCACAGATCCTATTTAAGCTCTGCTTGAGAGGATTCAAAACATCATAGGACGATAGAGTGGAATTCTCTATCCAAGGGTCTTTCCAAAAATCACTATTATTCCCATTCCCTATTTGCTTTCCCCCATTTTTAGCACATTCCTCAACCTCACAAGATGGTTCCATAAAGCTAAACCAGGAGGCAGATCTGATTGTGAGAGAAAGTAGCCAAGATTCATGTTCCTTAAGTACTTAGCTTGAAATTTTTTGACCCAATCTTTGGAGCCTTCCAAAAGATTCCAACCAATTTTATCCATTAAAGATTTATTTAGCATTGAAATTATTCTCATCCCCATACCCCCACATCTTTTAGGCATACACACTTTATCCCAGCTGACCAGAGATAGTCTATTTTTTTCTTCCATTCTTGACCACAAAAAATTTCATTGAATTTATTCAATCTTCTCCTTAATATGAGTAGGGATTTTAAAGAGGGATAGATAATAAACCAGAATATTCTGAAGAGAGGCTTTAAGGAGTTGAATTTTTCCATCCAAACTTAGAAGCTTTCCTTTCCATCCTACCAGTTTGTTTTGAATTCTCTCTATCAATTGGTTCTAGTAATTATTCTCCAGTTTCTTAGAAAACAAAGGGAGGCCCAGGTAGGCATCCAGTAAGTCAGCTTCTTGACATCTCAATTTTTTTTTCACTCTATCCTTTATCTGCTGATCAATGTTGAAGAAGTAAACTTATTTTTTCATAATTTATGCATTGGCTAGAAGCAACAAAATAATCATTGAGGACCTGTTTCCATAAGCCTGCTTCCCCAACTAAAGCTTCCCCAAACATTAGAGTATCATCAACAAACTATTGGTGGGAATCAGGCTTGAGAGAGGAGGCAACTTTCACACCTTTGAGAACTTGTGAGTCCACCAACTTTTGAATATTCCTGCCCAAAACTTCAACAACAATGATAAACAAGTAGGGAGAAAAAGGGTCACCCTATCTAAGCCCATAACCACAGGAAAAGAATCCTTGAGGAACACCATTGAACATGATAGAATACATGGGGGAAGCAACACAAGCATAAATCATCTTAAGGAATCTACCGTCAATCCCAAAATTTTTAAGGACAACAAAAAGGAAAAGCCAGGAAACCCTATCACAGGCCTTAGAAATATCAATTTTGAAGGCCATCCCAGGATTTTTTGAGTGATCCATAGAGTGAATTATTTTGTGTGTAGAAATAGCAACATCAAGAATGTTTCTACCTTGAACAAAAACTTCTTGATTATAGGCTATCATTTTTCCAAGCACTGGTTTAAGTTTATACACCAAAATTTTGGAGAAAATTTTATAGACTGTGTTGCAAAGGCTAATAGGTCTATAATATTTCATAGTTGAGGCATCAACAGTTTTGGGAATAAGAGCTATAAAGGTAGCATTCAAATGGTTCAACAACCTTCCCGATCTAAAACAATCCCTAACAATATTAAAGATGTCAATTTTGACTATATCCCAGTAAGTTTGAAAAAAAGTAGGAGGAGAACCATTTGGGCTAGGGGCTTTGAAGGCACCAAAGGAGAAAATAGCCTTTCTTACTTCTTCCATAGAAACAACATTAGTTATCATATTTAAGTCTAAATATGAAATTACATTAGGGATAACTTCAAGAAAGTCAACATTTACCTGATGAGCATTGCCAGGATTCATAAGATAAGAAGAGAAGAATTTAACAGCTTCCCTAGCGATATATTTTTCATTGGTCATAATAGAATTGTCCTCTTTCACCAGCGATCTAATTCTGTTTCTGCTTCTGTGTTTGAGGGTGGATTGGTGGAAGAATTTTGTGTTCCTATCTCCTTCCGTCAACCAATGGACCCTTGACTTTTGTTTCCAAAATATTTCCTCCTTTTTATTTATCTTATACCATTGGGATCTAAGATCTTTTTCCTTCACACAAATATCTTCATCCACTATGCCAGTCTCCACAATATCCTGAACCTCTTTTAATATTTTTTTGAGAGTATTCTTTATCTCAAAGATGTTGCCAAAGGTCAACTTATTCCACCCTTTCACTTTTTTCTTAATTCTACATAGCTTTTCTGCCAAACAGTACATAGGAGTACCTATTATTCGTTCCTCCCACCAAGATTGAACTAAAGTAGCAAAATTTGTGTGGAGGACCCACATTACTTCAAACCTGAAAGGGAAGGGACCCCTATTATGGTCCAAATTTCTTTTCAGCACTAAAGCATTATGATCAGATCCAGACCTTGGGAGAGCAGAAAGAAAGGGATTTGGAAATATCCTAGTTAGCAGAGATTAAGAATCTATCCAATTTGACTTGGATAATATGGTTTCCATTCCTCCTATTGGACCAGGTATAATTAGTTCCTTGGAGGGGGATATCAATTAGACCTACTGAATTAAAGAACTTAGCCAACTCCATCATACTATCTGAGAAATCATCCAGTCCTCCAGAATTTTCTGAAGGTAGGAGAGGAGAATTAAAATCCCCTCCAAGTATCCAATGGTCATCACTCCTATCATAAATAGCTTCACTAAGATGTTCCCATAGCAAAACTCTGTCTCTGCTTGAATTTGGAGCATAAATATTTACAAGATTCCATTTCTCCTGAGAAGCAATGTCTTCCAGAGTAAACTCAAGACTATTCTTACTCATAGAACACAAAGAGCATTTCAATTTAGAGGGATTCTAGAGAGTTGAAATACCACCTAAAGCACCTTCAGCCTCACTAACAAAGTAATTAGCTCCTAACCAGATACTAACAATAGCTTTCTCAAAAATCTCTTTCTTCATCTTCGTTTCTTGTAAAAGTAGGACATCCACTTTATTATCAAGAATGCATGATTTAACCAAAAACTATTTATAGGGATTATTAAGACCCCTTATGTTCCAAGAGTTGTACTTCATTGAAAAAATAGAAACACCCCCACCTCCATTCAAGCCCATCCCCCATACTACTTCTTCTTGGGCTTCGATCCCACGATCGAGTGCAAGGTTCTCTGTTTTCCAGTTGCCACATCCCTTACAATATCCTTTAATCTTGATTTCTTTTGGGAGGGTCTTCCCACCTTGTTTCCCCCTCCAACATCCAGTTTCTTTTTATTTTTTCTTTTACTAGTGGCTTGTGAGCATCCCTCCTCATCCTCCTTATCACTAGACCCTTGAGGAAAGCCAAGAAGGGCCAGCGGATCACTCAAATTTTTTGCACCAATATGAGAAACAAAATTAATCTCCTCCAGAGATAGGGTAGTATCGTCTAGAACATACTCTTCCTCTTCCAGGACTTCATCAGTACCATTAATCTGCTCCCTCACCTTCAAAGCCGATACATTCATCACCAATAGGGGATCCTCAACTTGGACCTTCTCTTGAATTGTATCTTCCCTTCTCATATCCTTCAAGGAAGGAAAGCCTAGAGTAGGAAGGGAAGAAGCAGGGGAAGCCACATTGAGGTTTAGGCCTCCCAACTCATTTACCTCAACTTGAGGCTCAGACAAATCCATCTTTTCAAGATCTTGATTATCCTTCAGAAGGGGAATAGACACCTTCTGGGGAGAAGTAGAAGAAGGTTGCACTCCAGTAGCCATAGCTTTAGACGAGTTGTCCTCTTTTGACATTCTACCTTTAGCTTTAGATCCCTCACCCGATACCACACAAGAATCAATAAGATGGCCACACCTCTTACATTGTTGGCAAAATAGATGGGCATTTTCATACTCCAGGGGTTGAGTCTAGTTACCAAACTTGGACTTGAGAAATATTGAAGAGGGTAGAACTGTATTAATAGCCACATTAACACATATTCGAGCATACACCAGCCTCGACCTCTCCTGGGTAAGCTTATGTATTGCCAAGAGGCTCCCAAAGGAGTTCAAAATGCCCTTTAATATTCCCATCTCCCAAAACTTCAGAGGAAGGCCCCTAAATCGGTCGACGGGTCAAAACCTGGTGTCCATTTGCATAGTGAAAGAAATTTTTTAAAACCTGGGTCAAAAGCCCATGGACCCCCAGTTAAAAATTTCAGCATATCTTCATAAACCACAAATGAAAACAGAAAAATACCTTTAGGCATGGCATTTATGGTGAACCTACCCTTGAGATTCTAGGTGGAAGCAACCCACTGACAAACAAGTTCAATATTTGGCCTATACGCCAAAAAATTTCCAACAAGAGCCATTTTGAGGTTATACATTGCAACATGAGAACCTTAGGGACATCTACTTCCTAGCCAGTAACCAAGCAGGAAGCAGATTCCAAAGTCTTTTAGCCTGGGCTGGCAAGTTAGACCCCACCAGTTTGTCCATGTAGGAAGCCATAGCTTCCCCAAAATAAAAGGAATTAATCCAAAAAGTCATAGAAAAGGGGACTTCCCAGATATTCCCTCCATCTTTTCCCCAGGGGAAAGGACTGCAGTACGAGGAGGGGACATCTTTTCAGAAGCAGCTAGACTGGCCACTGCCACCATAGGCACAACACTAGGAAAGGGGACAACATCCTTGGAATGGGGAGCCTTCCTGCCCCCCCTAAGCTACCCATGAAGCAGTCTAATCAAAATAGTAATGTAAATTCAAAAAGGAGCCAGAGCGGGAAAATTCATAGCAGAGTAGAGCCGAAGAATACAATTGGTATAACTATCTATTGAAAAATAGAGCATTAAACAAGATTTACGTTGCATAGTTATTTTAAACTTTCCATCAAACATGCATTGCTAAAGATACTTAGAATCAAAAATTTTTTGTAGGTTGCTACACATGATCGTATATCTCCAAACTCTTCATTGTGCTAACATGTATTGCTGGAAACATACAGTAGAAGAGTCCCCTCCAGGCTCTAGCCCAAAGGAAACAAATACCTCCTTCCTCCAAATCCAAGCCTTTATTTGAAAGGAGTTACCAACCATTTTCATAGTTTGTTACTTTGAACAACAACCAACAATGTAGCAAATCAAGATGTTAGATATGATGACTTTTCTTGTTATATAAATTTCATATTTTGAGCCAAGATCTTGAACTTCATTGCATAATTGTGAGAGTATGAGTTTTTCATTGTTATTATTTGTGATTCATATTTTCATCATCCATATTTTGGCATGCCTGATGGGACCCACATCCCTATTAGATCTTTGTTTTTGAAGGTTTTTCTAATCCTATTTCACTTGTTTGTAACTCTTTTATGCATTTCTTTTGGAGCTAACTTTTTTAGGTTGAAAGAAAAACCTTGGGATTTCAAAGATTTCATCATATTTTTCAAATAGATTCAAAATTTTCTACATAATTTCTATTGAAGGTTGTGGATGATTTCGAGATGCTCCAATAAAAAATAGGTTTAAATCATCAATATGTGCTGAGCTATTAGTATTTATTTTGATAAATCTGATTTTTAGGTTGCAAATCAACAACTTTTTTAAAAACATTTATATTTTTTGGAAAACTCTCAAAAATTGAATAGGGGTCTATTTTTTGTATTTTAATTTTTTATATTAAAATGATGATTTTTTTTAGACTGTAGGAATTGGGTAGCCCCCTATAAATTGCAGTATGCCTGGTAAACTTTAAACATTTTTCACGTGATCGGTGATGCTGGCGCGACACACTCTCTAGTACCACAGGGACGAAGGGGAGACTAGACTTTGTGACCTCTTGCCTGCATCAGGATTCTTTAGCCAATTGAGCTCGGCCCTTTGCCCAAAATAATGATGAAATTATCAAATAAGGAAAACCCCTATTTTTCAAAGGTTTTATCATATCTTTCAAACGAATTAGAATTTTTTACAATTTTATTTTAGATTCATTTGTTAGGGATCATCTTAGAAGGTGAAAGTAAAAAAATGAGACTCATCTCATCAATATTTAGTGAGTTATTGTCATTGTAGGGGTTTTCATAAATCTAGATTTAAGGTTGCAAATTAGTGAATTTTTTTTATAAAATTTTATACTTTTGGAAAGCTCTCGAAAATTAAATAGGGTTCTATTCTTTGTATTTTAATTTGTGAATTCAAAATAGTGACAAAAAAGAACTTTATCTATTAGGGTTTCACCATAAATATTTCTTTTAGGGCATAAATTAAGGAATTTTTTATATATTATTACATTTTTGAAAATCTCTTAGAATAGTAGGGGTTTATTCTTTGCATTTTTTATTTTGGGACTAAAAATATTGTAAAATAATTGGATCAAATTTGACTAGGTGAAAATAAGAAATTTAAAATTGCAACCTTGTGATGAACATATCTTTTTCTAAACATCTATTTGCTACATTATAATATTATTTTTTTGATATTTACAAGATTTATATTATCATTTCTAAAATCATAAAGAATCCATTGGTGCTATCATTTTTTTGCCTTAAACTATTTTGTTTTGCATCTTTTCACACATTTGAAATTACATCTTAAATTTTATCATTCACATTTTGACTTGAGACCTAAAATAAACCATTTTATCTTAATCCTCAAGATCTACTTATGCATGCTATCCTCTTGCACCTTAAAGTGATCTTAAGGATTAGAAATAAGCGATCTTTTTTTTCTTTTCTAGGCTTGTTTGTTGTCCACCTTGCATAATGTAATTAATGTGATATTTATTTATTATGTGGCACACCTAGGGAATCTAAGGATGAGTGAATCACATGGGTCTAGCATTCATGGGGCCACTTTATGTGTTGTATGTAATATTGGTTAAATATTTAATGTGGGGTTGCACATGGGAATAATATTTAATATTGGAAAAACTTAGTACCGATATTAAATGAGGGGTTAATAGTTTTGTAAGCTCATGATATTAGTCACATGGTTTTATGTAATAACACTTGGTGGTTTTGTGTGATCTTGTTTATATAAAAGAAAACACATGGGTGGTTGTCTAAGGTTGGCTTGTTGGCTTGGCTATTTTGGCTAAGGTGTTGAAGTTAGCTCTTGTAAGCATTTGTGATGATTGAAGCAAGGCATGAGATGTGTGGTTACATGCTTGTTCACATGGAGTTCTTATAGAGGGCTTGATGTTTCAAAGGTGTTCATGGAGAACTTTGGAGATGTATTGTAATTTTTATTGCTGAATAACACATGAGTGATGAATGCTTTTGGAGGTTGGGTTTTTCCTTCTTGAGGGTTTTTCCAGGGTATATCTTATGTCATCTTTGATGGTATGTTGTCTATTCTTTTGCATATGGATTTTGAATACTTGTTTGCATAGATTTCTCTATTTGGGTTATGTGGAAATTATATTGGGTGGATGCCTATTTCCTTTCATTTGGTATTAGTGTTGAAAATGGTGCCTCAACTTGCTGGCTTGTATCTTTGTTAAGACTTGGCGGAGTTACCCTTTATTGGTCTTCTTTATCGGCCTATCGCTCAAATCCTGAACTTTGGAACCGTATCGCGGAGTTTGGAAGTTACATAATTTTTTGATTGATCGACTTCCTTCGTTGTTGCGGCATTGGTGTTTTTTGTAACTTTGAAACCTTGTCACGAAGTTACTAAGTTTGTGTTTTCTCCGACTGGGCGATCTCCTTCCGTGTCGCGGTGTTCGAGATTTTCCTAACTTAAGTCGACGGATGTGGGGACCACTTGGAGTTTTGGGAGACTTCTTGAGAATATTGTAGATTCTAGCTTGATTCTCTGGAAGTGCACCAGTAGTTGACATGTGTCATTTTTCAGATGGTGATCATCAGGGATACTCTTAGCTGGTAGGTTTGTGGTTGGTATGAACTCTTGCCGAGAGTGTAAGTCTCGTCGAAAGGCTGGTGAATTCGATATGACCTCTCAGGGTGTTGCCAATAGCGATAGTCTTACCGATAGCCATGTGATCGGGTATTTTGGCATCGGGGAGACACATCCTAGTGTCTCACCGACATGTGATTCCGTTTGAACTTATTTGACCAAACATCTGTCCTACGTGGCGTGTTATGAGCCAATGAGAGAAGCAGAATGTGAACCGTTAGCAGTTGTACACTTGCGACCATTCCTATGTGAAAGATCAATAGAACATGAATAGGATGAGATATACTCTGTAACGAATGACAGTTATGGGGTTCGGTTGATGGAGATTTCTATTCGATACTGAACACAGATTGATTTGAGTGGATTCATTGTATGCGTCTGAGAGCATTGTGAGATTAATGTTCTGTACAAGATTGATCAGTGAATGTTGCTATTGTAAAATTGACATCAGAAAGTGAAGTCTGTACTCTGTATGTAACTTTGTTTACTATAATACAAAGAGGCTTTTCTTGGTGTGGTGGATTATTCTCCTGTAAGGGTTTTCCCACATAAATCTGGTGTCCAGTTATGTATGTGTTTATTCTCTTTTATATTAATTCTTTTCAAGTGTGTCTTATTGAACTGTAATTGCAAAATTTAAAGTCCTATCTACATTCTTCCCTGAGGTTTTGGTGTTAGGAGAGTTTGTTCCACACCTAAGCTTTCCTTACAAGTGGTATTAGAGCCTAGCCAGTTGTGTTATCCTTGTGGGTAGGTTGGGTTTTTTGTGTCAATTCTGTTTTAGTGGGAGTCTTGTAGAAGTTTGGTAATTCAAATTACAAATTAAGATGGAAAGCATGTCAGGAAAGATTAAAATTGAGAAATTCAATGGCAGCAATTTTGAGTCGTGGAAACTTAAAATGGAAGATTTGTTAGTTGACCGTGATCTTTGGCTTGTTGTGTCTAGAGTGAAACCTACAGGCATGAAGCAAGAAGATTGGGACCTCGTAGCTAGCAAGGGGTGCTTGTATTGGTACCTTGTATAAGCTGGATGCACATGCTGTGCAATGCAATAGTGTCTCGCAAAGTCATGGAAGGCTACTCATGGAGATAAGAAGGAAAATGTTCCTGATAGTGCAAACTCTATGGAAGTTAAACTTCCAGTAGAAAAGACTATGCTCTGGCATCATAGGCTAGGCCACATTGGAGAAAAAGGTTTAAAAACCTTGAAAAATAAAAAGATGGTTGAAGGGCTTGATGATTGTAACCTTGAATTCAAGTTTTGTGAACATTGTATATATGGTAAACAACACCGTGTTTCATTTTACTCTAGTCCTCATAAATCTTCTCGTTTACTTGATTATATTCATTATGATGTTTTTGGTCCAGTAAATGTTCCTTCTTTATCTAAATCAAGATGTATGTATGGATTCATTGATGATTATTCAAGAAGGGCATTTTGTTGATTTTGAAAAAGTAAATCAAGTGTTTAGTCATTTTAAAGAATTTAAAAAGCTACTTGTGGAAAATGTTGGAAGAAAAATAAAATGTTTAGAATGCGACAATGGTGGTGAGTTTTGTTGATGAGTTGAAAGATGCTAAAAGATCATGGGATTAAAAGACATAAAACCCCCTACCTCCATGACAAAATGGAGTTGCGCCAAAGGTTCAACAAGGTGATGATGGAAAAGGAAACACAAAATTATGCTAAGCAATCTTGGCTTGGAAGTTACGGAGCTGAGGTAGTTGCAACAACATGTTACTTAATAAACCGTTCTCCTAATTTCGCTCTTGTTGAGAAAACACCTTTGGAAGAATGGTCTGGAAAGAAGCCCTCTCTAAGACACATTCGTGTCTTTGGCTGTGAGGCATATGCATATGTGTCGAATGAGAAAAGATCTAAATTGGAGAACAAGGATGTTAAATGTATTTTTATTGGCTATAGTGCCGACATAAAAGGATACAAGCTTTGGAATCCTGATACAGAGAAGGTTCTATACAGCAGAAGTGTTATTTTTCGTGAGCTGAGGCCTTCTACTTTGGATCTGCAGTCAGAGACAAAATTAGAAGATAAAAAGGATGTAGTTGAAATTCCTCCGACACTAGATAAAGAGGAATTGAAAATTCAAAATGTAAACTGAGGAGAGCTCAAGTAGTTCTGATAGTTTTGAAGAAGAACAATCTCAACCTCAGCCCATGAGGAGGTCAACACATGACAAAAAGCAACTTGATAGGTATGGGTTTTCTATGTTAGATTCTACTTGTGCCTATGCTTTAATTTCTAGCACTGATCAGCCTAGGAGTGTGAAAGATGCATTTAAAATGTTTGATTCAAACTCTTGGTTGGAAGCCATGAATGAAGAAATGGAATCGTTAGAAAAGAATGATACTTGGAGTTTGGTGCCGTTGCCTTAAGGCATAAAAGCTATGGGCTGCAAATGGGTATTTAAAAAGAAAATAGGTCTGGATGGCAGTGTGGAAAAGTATAAGGCGAGGTTGGTTGCGAAGGGTTATTCCCAGGTAGAGGGAATTGATTATGGAGAAATTTTTTCTCTTGTAGCTAAGCTGACATCTATCAGATTTCTTTTGTCACTTATAGCATCGTATGACTTAGAGATTGAATACATGGATGTGAAGACAACTTTTCTTTATGGTGACCTTGAAGAAGAAATTTATATGTCCCAACCAGAGCACTTTGTGGAAAAAGGTAAAGAAAAACTGGTTTGCAAGTTAAAAAAATCTCTGTATGGATTAAAACAATCACCTAGAATGTGGTACCAGAAGTTTGACACGTTTGTTTTGTCATTAGGATTTGTAAGATCAAAATCTGATCATTGTGTATACTTCAAAGCTGAAAATGATCGTGTTCTTATTATTGCTCTCTATGTTGATGATATGCTATTCATAGGCAATAGTAAGTATATTATTTCTGATCTAAAATCTTAGTTGTCTGCAAAGTTTGAAATGAAAGATCTTGGTGCAACTAGGTATATTCTAGGAATGGAAATAGCCGGGGACATGAAGAGTAGAAAACTTTGGCTAGTTAGAGTAAGTATATTAATACTGTTTTGGAGAGATTTTGTATGAATGAGTGCAAGCAACTAATTGTTCCAATTTTGCAGGGAATGAAGCTATTTGTTGAAGACTGTCCAAAATATCCTACTAAGATGGAGGACATGACCATAGTGCCTTATGCTAGTGCAGTTGGTAGTTTAATGTATGCAATGGTCTGTACAAGGCCATACATTGCCCAAGCAGTGGGAGTACTTAGTTGTTTTATGGAAAATCTTGGAAGGACACATTGAGATGCTGTGAAAAGAGTGTTTAGATATCTAAAGGGCACTTCAGAATATGCTTTGTGTTACCATGGTAATTTGGTTGAATCACAGAGGACTCTCAGCATTCGAGGCTATGTGGATTCTGATTGGGCAGGGGACATTGACAACAGAAGATCCACCAGTGGATATATTTTCATGATGAATGGTGGTACAATTAGTTGGATGAATAAGCGGCAGGCTGTAGTCACTTTCTCCACTACAAAGGCAGAATACATGGCTGCAACACATGCTTGTAAAGAAGCAATCTGGTTAAAATGTTTGTGTTCTAACATTGGGTTTGATGCAGGGAAAATTACAATTTACTGTGACAGTCAGAGTGCTATTTGTTTAGCAAAAAATCCTACTTTCCATGCCAGGACGAAACATATTGATGTGCAATATCATTTTGTACGAGATATGGTGGAGGATGGAAAGGTCTCTTTAGAAAAAGTGATACTCTGGAAAATGTTGCAGATGCATTGATGAAACCAGTGAACACAAAAAAGTATAGGTGGTGTGCCAATTCGATGGGCCTTGGAGCCCATGACCTTCATTAACTTCAAGTTTGAAGGAAGCCAGTAAGTCTTCGTCAAGTGGGAGATTGTTGAAAATGGTGCCTCAACTTGCTAGATTGTATCTTTGTTAAGACTTGGTGGAGTTACCCTTTATTGGTCTTCTTTATCGGCCTATCGCTCAAAACCTGAACTTTGGAACCGTTTCGCAGAGTTTGGAAGTTACATAATTTTCCGACTGACTGACTTCCTTTGTTGTCGCAGCATCGGTGTTTTTTGTAACTTTGAAACCTTGTCACAGAGATACTAAGTTTGTGTTTTCTCCGACTGAGCGATCTCCTTCCGTGTCGCAGTGTTTGGGATTCTCCTAACTTAAGCCGATGGATATGGGGACCACTTGGAGTTCTCGAAGACTTCTTGAGAATATTGTAGATTCTAGCTTGATTCTCTGGAAGTGCACCAATAGTTGACATGTGTCATTGGCAGATGGTGATCATCGGGGAGACTCTTGGCTGACGGGTTTGTGGTCGGTATGAACTGTTGCCGAGAGTGTAAATCTTGCCGACAGGCTGGTGAATTCGATATGACCTCTCAGGGTGTTTCTGATAGCGATAGTCTTACCAATAGCCATGTGATTGGGTATTTTGGCATCAGGGAGACACGGCCTAGTGTCTCACCAACATGCGATTCCGTTTGAATTTCTTTGACCGAACGTTTGTCCTACGTAGCGTGTTCTGAGCCAATGAGAGAAGAGGAATGTGAACTGTTGGCAGTTGTACAGTTGCGACCATTCCTGTGTGGAAGATCAACAGACCATGAACAAGATGAGATACACTCTGTAATGGATGACAGTTGTGGGGTTCAGTTGATGGAGATTTCTGTTCGATACTGAACACAGATTGATCTGAGTGGATTCATTGTATGCGTCTGAGAGCATTGTGAGATTAATATTATGTACAAGATTGATCAGTGAATGTTGCTGTTGTAAAATTGACATCAGAAAGTGAAGTCTATACTCTATATGTAACTTTTTTTACTGTAATACAAAGAGGCTTTTCTTGGTGTGGTGGGTTTTTCTCCCGTAAGGGTTTTCCCATGTAAATCTGGTGTCCAATTATGTATGTGTTTATTTCTCTTTTCTGTTAATTCTTTTCAAGTGTGTCTTATTGAACTGTAATTGCAAAATTTAAAGTCCTATCTGCATTCTTCCCTGAGGTTTTGGCGTTAGGAGAGTTTGTTCCGCACCTAAGCTTTCCTTACAATTAGAGCCATGGTTGTGGTTTTTTATAACCTTTGTTGGAGTAGATTTGGTGCATAGTTGAATTGAGGGATTGCATGGAAATAATGAAGACATTGCAACATATGAGGGTTTTATGTAGGCATTTTTTGCAGATTTGGGGTTTTGGGGTTGCAGATTTGTGGTTATTTTTTACAGATCTGGGCTTATGAATCTTTGTTGAAAAAAGAGTTTTTTTACAGATGTTCATTATGAGGGTTTTGTAGGGGAAATTTTGCAAGTGACCCCTTGGGACAAAACAAGCCTCACCATTGGATCCAGGAGGCCCAAGATATGAAGATTGACATAAAATTTGGCCTATTTTTGTTACAAGAAAAAAATGCAAATGTTTTTACTCCTTGCCCCTATCGTACGATTGTACAACCATCTATTTTGTCGCAAAGAAAAAATTAAAATAAAATAAAATTTTGGGGGTAAAAATATTTTTCTACGGTTAAATAATTTTTTTTCTTTCAATTTTAAAACCTTTTTAAAAAAAATAATGGTAGGGGGAGTCCATAGATCCCCATACTTGCATTGGCAGGTACTGAAAGTTGTCAGGCTGATAGTACCTTGCTATCACTGGTTGGCCAAGCCCCACCCTTGTGGGAGTTTAAAATAAAAAAAATCCACCTATAATAATTTTTTAAATCTTCCCTTTTAAAAATTAAAAAACCGCCTACATAAATTTAAAATTTCGCCCATAAATAAAAAATTAGAAAAATCTGCCAAAGTCTTTATTAATATGAAAATTAAATCCAATTTAATTTTTTGGTCAGATCTTGGATAGTGGATGGCGCCTCTGGGGTGGTGTTTCCACCATTGGTGGGCCACCTGTGGAGCACCACTCAGCCACCAAGGGGGCACCTATTTTTTCTCTAATAGCCAAATTATGCAACTTTTTTCAAGGGGTATGAATTTTTCCCAGAGTGTCCATTTTTTTACTTCTTGTACTCGTTGGAAAGATGGTTTCATGCTATTCACTGTGGTATCAATGGTTTTTCCATATTTTACTATTTTGATAATGATTTTCTTGCTAGAAGTTGTATGTTCTTTTTAGGGTTGGAGAGGTCATAACTTGTGCACATGAAGTAAGATTTTGGACTTATTATAGTTGACAAAAAGCTTGTTTATAGCACTACATAGCAGAACATATTTGGAGATGGTTTGCATGGTTTATTTGCTATTATTTCCATCTAAATTATTTATGGGTTCTTTTGACTTGGTGATTTTTTGAGCTTATGGATTATCAGATCTTGGTGATTTGATGTTGGATTCATTGTACACTCACATATACATTTTTTATTACTCTCATTTGGTATGGTTACTAGTATATTTTGGATTTGTGTGTTGAATTGCTGTATCTACAAGTTGTACAATGTTGTGGGTCATCTATACTTATAGGTTGCATTTATGACTTGGATGTGGGTTGTCTATGCCCATAGATGCTTCAATGTTGTTACATATTTAGATTTATGGCTTGGTTTAGTTAATTGTTTTTTTTGTTTAACTGTTATGTTAAAGAGGAGAGATGGTATTACCAGGTGCAATCATAATGTGGGACCTATGTTGTTGACTATGTGATGAAGACATGTGTGACATGCTTGGATTGTGTTGCTAGTACACTTGGTGGTGACATGATGTCATGGATGTTCCTTGTGTTTTAGGGACTTTAGCATGAGACAATTATTTATGTAGGTGTTTTTATGGTGGTGTTGGATTGATTCATGTTTGGTTTTTGGTAGTGTCTCTTCTTGGCTTGAGGATCATGTTTGTGGTTGATCTTCATTAAGGAGGTTGTTATCACGATGTCATGGATAGATTGGTTACATGATTTAGTGGGAGCTTGTGATAGTGATGGTTTGGAGATTGTGGTTTTTACTCTTCTCTTTGGGAGCTCATGGTGTTGAGTTCTTTGATTGCATTGGGGTCATGTAGGATCTTCATTTAGAGGATGGTTATCATATTTCCATGGAGAGCTCGGTATCATGGTTTAGTGGGAGCTTGTGGCGATGATGTGGATGATCTTTTGTAGTGTTTGTTAGTGTCATGGATGG